>JANHGL010016567.1:0-76531 GCA_024611195.1 Ceyx melanurus
GGGGGCGGGGGCGGGGCCGCCGGTGGAGCTGCTCCGCCCACAGGCTGCCGGCCCCGGCACGGCCCAGCCGCGCTCCCGGCTTCTGGAGGCCGCAGCAGAGCCGCTCGGTGCTTTCGCCGCCCTTCCCTTCCCCGGCCCGGCCCGACCTGCACTGGAGATGGTGTTTTCGCCGAGCCACTGTTTTGCATTCGAGGAAAATTTCCCTCCTTTCAAGCAGAGAACTGCAAAAAAATACAGATTTTCATACAGAACTATGGGCAGAAGGATTACCCAAAGTTTATTCAAAGCAATCTGAGGACATACTTAAAATGTGATTAAATTCGTGCTGTTTAAATCTGCCTATTTCAGAGCGTGCATATGTAGGTAATGAAGACATACCTGTTCACACTGGTTGTGTTTAATTTTCATTCCTCTCATTCCAAATCCTGTTTTCTGTGAAATCATGAAAGGGATTAAAACTTTTATCCATGTTAAGGGAATACTTTTTTAAATGGTTGGTATTATTTTTATATTTTTATAATTGCATTAAACTATTGTTCTTATATTGTCCCTTATATATTTTTTCCTATCATATAGGCTTTTGAAAATAATTATGTATGATCATAAATGCTTATTAAGATAATTTATATTACCTGAGACATTTTATAATCACATCTAGGACAGTTAAAAGATTTTCTTCCAACAAGTATAACCTTTAACAGAGAGACATTAATAGCAACCTACAAAAAATAAAAGGTTCAATAACTGAAACTAACCCTGCACTACAAAAATTCTCACATTATCAGGCATTGACTAATCTTTATTGTATTTAATGGAAAAAAAATCTAATACTAATACTAATTAGAAGATTGAATTAAGCTTATTAATCAACATGGGGTGCTGTTATTTCAGTGCATAGTGCTGTGAAAATGAAATCAAGTTACTTGTACATCATAAGAACAGGGAGTGCATATATAAGTGAATATGGCTTAAAGATGGGTGGTAGGGCAGGTAGCATGAATCATAGTGGTGCTGGGCAGCACTCTCAGTGACTGGTTCCTAGCTGGAGTTGTAGAAATTGATTCTAAGAAGCAATGTGCTGAATATCAATCCTCAGTTCACTTAGATTTGATGCCTCATTATTTATGAGTATTCTAATGCAACTAGAGTTGTACTTAAAATAATTAATTTTAAAAATGACAACGTAAATTTTAATCTTGTAATAAAAATTAATCTTTTTTTTTTTTTTTAATGTTGCAAGGAGTACACTTTGAAAACCTTTACTGAAAAAGTTCTGTCCACTGTCCCCCAAAATAGCAAAGTTACTGTGTATAGTTTAAAACTAGTGCAAGAAAAATACACATTCTACTGGGGGTCAAATACAGAATAATCTTATGTAAAAATGAACAAATCCTGCACAAGCACACACATACAAATGCCTCTCTGTCTCAACTTCTGACATCACCAACAGCCAACTCCCAGACCCTGTGGTCTCTCCAGGAGTTGGTTTGGACCTCCCAGTCCCTCCAGTAGCCAACTCTCAGACTCCTTTCCAGGATCCTTTTCAAACCTATGGCTGCTCCAAAACTTGTGTCCCCAGCCTTTGAAAGCCAGTCTGATGTGACATCTGCCAGTAGTTACCTGCTGATATGCACAGCCCTGCCACAGGCACACACTGCAGTGTCTCCAGGTAGCACTCACTCCTCTATACACACATGCACCTGGAAAAACACGTCCCTCGTGCAATAAAAGAGAAATAGAGTTTAATCAGGACAGGTTGCAGTAATTAGGAGCAGGGAACACTGATAAAAGTGTCTAGCAATCTGCCCATGCACAGTTTATTACCTTCACTCCTTTTTCTCTGCTTTTGATCCTTCTCCCTGTCATAAATCTTGTATAATCCCAAAATGTTCTTCCCATGAAAGTCCCACCTGCACCTCCTCAGACTGGGAGGGCACTGAAGGAGTTTCCTGTTAGCTCAGGTTGGTGATATTCAATTTTCTCCTTTTTCTTCTGAGTGGAAAAAATACCAAATTAGCATTACAGGAGAGAGGTGTATTCTCGCATTGGGTCACTTTCCCAAGTTACACTTGAAAATTTCATAAAATTTTTTAAAATTAACTCTCTGCTTGATTAAAACAATAACATTTAACTCCTCTATCATCCACTTCTTTTATTTCTAAGGATCTGGGAATCATTTATGCCTCCAACTTCTGACAACTTTCTAACTGGAGAACATTTTAGTTTAAGTCATAGTCTTGTTCATTCTTGATTGCTGACCCTAGTCTATGTATAAATCACTTGAGAGCAATGCAGAATTGTAATGAAATGCAGAAGGAAGACAGAAGGTAGAATTTGGATGTTCTACTTCTTAAGTGAGCAGCCTCACCCAAAGAATGTGAGTCATCCTCAAGCTTGCTCTCCAAATCAGGAAAAAAAAAGTCTGACATATTTTTTCTTACAATGCTTTGGATTTTTTTTCCCATGACAACTTCCATTCTTTGTGAGTTTTATTCTAGGTTTTGTCAATTTCCATTTCACCTACATTTCATTCTGCACCACCCAGTAATGACATCTCATGTCACTCAAGTCATAGCTCATCAGACATTTTAATTGCTCTACTTTTTTTCACTGAGACTATGTACTTTATTTTGCATTATTCCTGATATTTTAAGGGGTCTAGGAATTGTTGTGACTTCAAACTGCTGGAAAGAAATCCTCTTCACTGAACCCATTAGGGAAAAGACAGGATAGAGATTTCTGATACCATGGTATTTGACACAGTAGCAGCTAAAGTGTGTTTCTGTTCTTCCCTCTGCCCCTGAATCCTCTTGCAAACGAATTATGCCTCTGAGGGAGGGGATTCAGAATTTAATAAAGATTTTTGTTTGCTTGCATATATTTGAATCTTTGGGGAAAAAGTCCCTTATGTTTTTATTATTAAAAAGCTCATCCAAGTTGTACAACATATATTTATTTTGCCATAAAGGCTTTCCCAGGGTGGCTCAGGGAACCCACACACAGGGATGGGCAGTGCTGCACTAAGCATCACACAATGAGGACAAGAGATACATGCCTGAGTCTCTCTGGGTTGAAAACATCTTGATTGTGGCAAAGGCTTTCTAGATCAAAAAAGGTCAGGTGGCAGGTGGTAGGAACCATTCAGAATGATTAAGTGTCCTCTGAAGAGCCATTTTTTGGATCTCAGCCATCTGCTATGAGTTCCTTTGAGAGATGAAGGGAAAACATGTTTCTAACCCTATTTTGCCTACTGAAAGAAAACAGAATCTGTAGCATCATAATCATCAGAGCTCTGTGTTCAGCAGTGGTGAGGCCTGCAGTTTATCAGCTCTGCTCACAGGAGTAAGTATCACTTCAGTCAATGGGAATTCTTACAAAGGCAATCTGTGGGCTTGGAGATAAATCAAGCAGCTAAAGAAGCATTAAAAATGTGCAAGGATGACAGAAGGATACAAGCAAATTAGAATGTATTTAGCTAGCATATAAAAGAACAGGGTTGAAGCTGGCATGGTTTTACTGTAGTAGCATCCTTCTCATAACATCACCTCAGGGACAAGAAGATTTAAAAACTGGTCTTGAAAAGAAAAACCTTTAGGGTTTATTTATTTATTTAAGTCTGCTTTTGTCATTTATGAGATGGCAGGTAAGGTGCAGGGGCTTATTAAAAATATGAACAAGCCTCTTGCTCATTTGAAATGGAGTTGGGTTATGACAGCAATGTCACTGTTGGAAATTAATAAGAACAGGTATAAGCAGCCAAAATAATATCCCCAAAATAAAATCAGTGTGCTCCTGTGTGAAAATATTTAAAATTGCATTTAATGGTAATGTACCACATGAGTACCAAACCTGCACCAGCTTACATGCACAGCAATTAGTCTATCTCCTCATTCTGTATTTAATTTAGGAAAACAAGATGCTAATAATCAAAGGAGTTATTGCTTCTGTATTCCCAGTATATTCTTCCAGTTTAACTAGAAAGGAAATACAAATTTTAAAAGGGAAAAGGATTTTATTTTCCACATTATTTTCCACATTTCATCTGGCTGGGAACCATGACCAGAGCTGAAGTGAAGGATCTGAGACCACAGAATTGTCAGGGTGAGTCTCTAAACCTTCATAGTGGAAATGTCCCAACTAACTAAAGGCATTAGAGAATGATAGTATGAAAAGTAGTTAGCAACAGTTATTGTCTTGATACTGCCATAGTTGCTTCATATATTGCTCCAGGTAGAACCATAAAATAATTAAATATTTCTTGCTACCACGTTCATTTGTCATAAAACAAGATTCCCCACTTGCCCTCTTACAGGCACATTTCAGGAACAGCAGTTTCTGGTTTTGATGTCCTGTAACAGATCAGTTCAGATAGGGTTCTCTGAGAGCAAATTCCAGATGGAAATTAGTGGATGCTGACAACTGAAGAATCAATGAGAGGATGAAGAGGAGCTGAGAGGTACTTAGGAAGTACTACTGTGAGGCAAATGGACTTACTTGAGAAAATGTGAAGTTTCCTGTTCCTACACTTCTTAAATAAAATCAAACCTGAAGAAACTATGTGATCCATTTCAAAATGTCATGCTCCTTTAAATTCTATTTCTCTTTGGTTCTTGTGCTTGGAGAAGCAAAATAAATTCCCTCATAAAAAGTAAAGTATGATAAAAGAAATTGAAATACCTTTACTGTTATAGATCATTTCCTTTCTCCATGCATGGAAACCAGTTGCATAATGTCTACTGATGTGAATATTATCCTGCAATAAAGCCACTCACAAAAGAATTCATTAAATAAATTATAAATTAATTACAATCCTACTCTAAAAGCTTTTGGATAATAGTATATTTGGGGGGAAGAGACAAATGGGGTGGTTATAAGGATATTTTCCTGTTCATTTATGCATTATTTCAGGTTTACTATGCATACCTGATAGAGAAAAGTATGTTAATACAAACTAAAGCTCCTGCATAAATTGTTGTTTCATTCAAAGATAAAAGCCATTAGAGTGCTATGGTATTTTTACTTTCAAAATATTATTTCTTCTCTATGAAACAAAGCTTTCACAAAATCCCTCAAAAGTCTGACAGAAAAAAAAAAATCTCCAGTGAGGTGTAATTCCACACGATAAACTACAGTATCTTACTAACTTTTGCCTGCTCCTAATTTAATTTGTATTTATCCCACTTCTGACCTAACATTTTAGAAATTACTATAGCATAGGGTAAGTTTTTATAATGATTTTTAAAACCATTATAAAAAAGTAATTGTTGAAAATAATATTTTTTGATAAAAAAAAAACCCCTGTTCCCTGTTTCTGAAGACACAGTGGAATATGGAGACTATTCCATAATGGAATGGTAGGAACTGGTAGAGGAGACTTACCCAAAATGTTGACATAGTCACCAATATTCATAAATTGCTATACTTCTCTGAGTCAGATGAAATCTGAGGAATGTTGTCCCCTTTCCTCCTCCCCACAGCTGCTCTGGCCTTCAGGGAATGGCATGTCAGCCTCATGCAGGCTTCTTTCCAGCAGCCACTCATCTGCTGCTTCCCCTGCTCCCTAATGAACATCTTTCTCAGTTTCTACATCAGCCAATTCCAACCCCATCCCTGAAGAGCAGAGCAAAAGGCACTGCAGGGAGAAGCTGAAGCCAGCTGCTGCTGGCACCAGGGCCATCCAGCCAATGGGACATGGAAAAAGATGGAAAATACTCAGTTTAGGGCAGCTGCTACTTGCTGGCATGACATGTAGTAAGAGCAGGGCATGTTACACACTCCACGATGACTCTGGGAAGCTGAGTGCAGCCCAGCCAAACTACCCATTTACAGCTGTTAGCACTGTTGGGCAAGTCTGAGGTTTTTTTAGTCTGTGAATAAAGTTAAAGGACATTGACTTTATTCCACCTTCCTACACTGTTTCACTGTCACCTGGAAGCAAAACCCCTGTGCCTTGACAATAAAAAAAACCAGTAACCATTTTTCAACAGACTCCTATACCTACTACTGCCCATCCCTGTAATCTAACTTCTTTAAGGTATTTGTTCCAAGGTGCTAAACACCTTAAAACTTTCCCCTTGAGTAGGGCTGGCTGATGCAGCTCTCATTTGTTAATGTTGTTAGGGCTGGGTGTTCTAACCCAAAATCTTTATGTGGAGGTTGCTACACTTGGTAAGTTTTTTAGTGACTCCTTATCTTGTTTTCATATGCTTTTCTACATCTTTGTGGGAATACAAAGCATTTCAATGGAATAACTTGTTGGGAATGGAAAACAATTTAAAATGAAAGTGAAATCCTGTTTATAGATACAACTATTCAATATTAATGTAGCAAACAGTGTTAAATAACATAAAGGAAATACCTAAGAACAGAAAAAATATCAAGCCTATTTTATGGATCAAGTGATGAGTGATCTAGAGCATTGTATTTGAGCTAATAATAAATATCAACATGGGGGATTATTATATAAAGTCTAAACTTGAAATATATAATATGCCTCATTATTTTTTGCTATCCAATGCTTGTAATGATAAAAATTTGCAGTTCATGTTCCAAACTGACATCCTTTGATTTTATGAAACTGAAGGGGAATACTACTGAGCACAGATAAAATACACTGACATCCTGTTAGAATTAAGTTTTGTCTCTGACATTCTGGGATTCTCCTTTACATTCATTTTAACCTAACGTAGGGCTAAGCTTCAAAAAACATGAATCCCTCCAGATGTAAACTGGGGATTTCTGGACTTTCCACCAATGATAAACATTGTCTAGAATTATTCCTGCTTCACTTAAAATTTAAGAGCTGCTTTGGATAAGCACTGCTGTAGTGATGCATTTTCTGCCTGTGCTCTCAAGAGCTGGAGGAAAGGGGGGACAGAAATAACCACCAATCAGGTAAGAAAATCTGGTTGATTATGAGGAGAAATTACAGCACTTACAACACACATATGTAAAAAAATGGTAAGTGCGTGTTCTAGTGCAGCACATTAGGCAGGTTTCTCTGAAAACAAAATGTGTCTTGCAATATTTCAACCATAATACTTTGTCTTTAGAAAATGCTAAATTGTGCATAAACTTCAGCATGACACATTGTCACATGCAGTCTTAGCTGAAAAGATTTGTTCCATAAAGGTTACAGTCCTGTGAACTATAAATCTTCAGAAGTGCTGTAGGGCAATTGTCAACTGCATGTAGTACATGTGGTGTGAGGATTGTGTGTATTGGAGCAGCTCTGGGGATCACTATCAACCTTTGTGTGACATCTCCATCAGTGACTGAGGAGAGGGAATAGATGGAATATTAATGAATTAACAGACAATATTGAATTAAGAGGAGTTTTGAATACCAATGAAGGGATAAAGGCACACAATGAAAATGTGGAGCTGTTGGTACCATGTTGTGGATTATGCTGACTCTGAGGTACAATGTGTCTCACTGGGTCTTGGTATGTGCTGCAAAATGTTCTCCAGTGAACATTTGTCCTAAGAAAGGACAAAAAAGGTGTAAGAAAAACTAGAAAAGGGACAGGCACAGAGAAAAAATAAGTTATCTAGATGGGAGGAAAATGATTCATGGACACAATCATAAAAGGTAAGAAATACCTTGAAAAACTAATGTGGAAGAGGCCTGGATTGGATGTGGCATGAGGATGAAAGGGGGAATATAGTTCTATACTTACACATTTGTGCCTTTTTCCTCTCCCTCTCAACTACTGTCCATCACGTGGAGCAGAGAGCATTGATCATTAAAGTGCCTGCAAGAAAACATGAATAGATAGAACTAGTTTTTCTACATTGTGGATTATGGGTAGAACAGGAGGAAGGAGAGTTTTAAATGGATGTCCAAATAACAGTAGTGTAAGGCACCTTAGATGGCTACATCACAGAGGAGGGGGAGTTGCACTGTCAGGAAATGAAGTCATTGTGAAGTACTAAACCCTATTGACTGCAAATCAGCGATGTAGTCACTGCAGTTCAGCCCAGCATCTGCTTTTCCCCCTACTCCAACCAAACACACCAGGCCAACTGCACCTGATTTATTCAGGGCTGTGAGGTCAGAGGAAGTCACCAGCTTTCACAGTCTTTGGTGAAACTCATTTAATGAAGTCACAGGCAGAGAAAACTTAGGCTCCAGACAAATATTCATTCTCCATTGAGTGCTGTGCAACCTTTTCTCCTACTCAGCTAGTTTCCCTTAGGTTTGTGCTGGTAACTTGGAAGTTTTCACATGTATCAGCCAGAATACTGTCCCTTTCCATGGCAATATCCTAATTTCAACTCCTTTATCAGCCTGTTAGATTATGAAGTTCTCTACTTCCAAAAATGACTACACTAAGGCATCTGAGAAATGGGTCAGTTTTAATTCCTGTATAATTTCCTGCATGGTAATTGTGGTCATATCCATACTAATCACTCCTCATTTCTTTTCATATAATAAGATCTGGCATTCATTGTAACTTGATTCTATAACTAAAGATAATACTTCTATAAAAACAAAATATCAGAGTCATATTCATTACTCAGTGTCTTATTTAGTTACATCTATTTCTCATTTCCAGCTTAACTTTTCAAAACTGGAAAAATAACCCCTGAAAACTAAATATTTAGTAAAATAGAAGCTATCTAGACCATTTGATAAAAAAGAATAGGATACTGAGAAGATAGTAAAAGATCTGAGGATCTCAAGGGATCATGTCTGTGAAAAGTAAGATGTGAAACCTCTCCTTTACAAAGATGACCAGTCTGATGCTAGCAAAATCAATTAGTGTTTTATCTCCCAAAGGAGCAGAAACAACTTTTTCCTGAACATCCTCAAAACCCCCTCATGGCCTGCTCAATTTCCCATGCAGCAGAGCTTTGCACATCCTCTCTTAAGGTGACTTTTGCATCAAGTCAGTCAGTTGGCTTTAGAGCAGCAAATTCCTGTCGTGTGTGTGTGGTCTCATGGTTTATGGTTTCACAGATCTGTCGCTGATTCACACTTAGTTATTTTGTCAGGAAAGGAAAGGAAAATAAATTCCCTGGAGTTCCCAGTGTAAGATGTTTTAACATGAAGGAATTATAGTGATACCCAGCAGACAAGCTAAAAAAAACCCTAGAGGAATTATAAATGGTGCTGAGGAGAGCTGAAACAGAGCTCATTGGATCCTTCACTGGGCATAATCTGTCTTACTGAAAAGTGTCTTGAAAACATCAATTTTTGTGGGGTGGGGGAAGACACTGAATTTTCAAGAGAGGAAAGAAAATCCAAACACTGAAGAATCAACATGACTGCTCTGAGACTACTTTCCTTGAAGGCTGTTGGCTAAGAAAATCTTCCATCCCTAGTAGTTTTTCTGCAGATCTTGTAGCTGAAGAATATCTTGGAGAGTAACTCTGCTCCTGTTTTGAATCAAGCAGAAGTGGCTGCAGTCTGCAGGATTGCTAACAGATTACAATCCACTCACAAAGGGGATTATCCTCAAAGAGTGATATATTTATTACTTTTTAAAATTAAAACTTCTTCCAAGGGAAAAACTGTCAAAGTGGATATTTTATTTTCCTGATTAATGTTGAAAATATTTTGTATGCCGTTTAGGAAAGGATATATAATTTTTCACTGACTCCATTGGTCCTACATTTTAGAAAGTTAACTATTTTCAAATTAAACTGCTAATTTCTTAGATGGATTTTTTTTTTCAGTTTACGTAAGAAATAAAAAATGAATTAGAAGAGAAAATAACAAAATTAATGCACAATCTGTCTTTTATTTTGACTCAAGTCCAGAATTTTCAACTGAGCTTTCATGATGTGATGGATTTTCAGATGAGTTTTGCAACACTTTTTAGCCTCTTATTGAACAGAAAATCTGTTTTAGAGTAAAGACATTGCTTAGGGTACAACTGTTGGAGACTATCTGAGCCAAATCATAATTAACTAGGTCAAACTGAAATTTGTTTTCAATAAAAATAACTGTCCCCTGCAAATTTATCATTGTTGAAGTCTATCTGTGTAAGTAGAAATATCCTTCCTCTCTAAGACCACATGGTGGTGAATTTAGAAAATAATACATTCATAGTATCAAATGATTCTGCTAATTAAAAGCTCAACACACAATGCAATCATATGGCAACTGTCTGCATTTCAAAGTGCTAACGTGTCATGTGTAACCATTCTCCACTGAGAGGCTTACACAACAAATGTACTGGTCAACTTCATTTTATAAACATGTCTGAACTAATTAAATCAACAAAATGATGTAACTTAACCCTACAAAAAGACAAGGCTTAAGTGCCCTAGAACAACCGAAAAAAAAAAGATACATATTTAACTTCTTTTTTTTCTCTTTGGGAAAAGTAAGAAGAACACTGTCTGTCAGTGAAAAATGCCAAACCAAAATTCATCATGTTCAAGTCATAAAGAAATAAGCCTTTATTATTACTGAAAAATATATGTATGCAATAATAATAGTAGAACTAGGAAAAAAAAAAAGAGAAACAGTGGACTTCAATTTTATTCCTTCTTAAACTTACTGTACTGAAGAAAGAAAATAGGGTAGATTCTTATTGGAATAATAATACTCTACTTTGGAACAGGTCTGATTTTTGATGGTTTGTCCATCTGATTTATAAATTCAATTTCTAAACCAATTTCCCCGCAATTGTGAATAATATGAAATTCATGACTAAAAGGAAAGACTTTCTCTTAGACCACATTGGATTAAAGTGCAGCATTTGTCAAAAAGTGAATCATCAACAGACAGCAGACAGACAGAACTTACAGAAAAAAAAAATATAAAATGAGAGAAATAATAAATCTTGTGCTCTGTGATTTAAAATAACCTCCAGTGATTAGAGCCAGACTCTCTGTGTGATCTGATAATGGCTGTTGGCACTGGAAAAATGAAGTTTTCTGAACTAGATGGAGTTGGAATTTTATTCCCATAATAATTCCTGGATTTTATTTTTCAGTTCTATGTCTATGTTTTGGGGTTTGTTTTTAACTCTGCAGCCAAGACCTATGCTGATAGACATTAGATTATTCTTTTCAAAAGAGTCTTTTAAACCCATAAAGAGAGCTGTATGGCCAGATTTGTCTCTGAAAAGGTACAATTGTCTCAGGGTTTTTGTAACTACACCTGTGGCCAATGCATGGACCTGCAATGCAGCTTTAGCAGCATTTCACTGGCCAGGCTGTTTCTGACTTCAAGTGAAGTTCCACTAGAAGGTCTGGACATGAACAATGCTCATTCAAGCCTTTTACACATTAAGATGAATTTGAGATTCTATTTCAGATAATTTATTAATAATTACTCTTTTAATCTTACCAGGATAGTTTTTGGTTGGTGTTCAGAAGAAAAAGAGTTAAGTAGTTAGAGGGTTACAAAAGTATAAAGTTCACAGAAATACATTTTTTGCAACCTTGAAGCTCAGCAGAAATACTTTCTACATGAATTCTCAGATTCTCTTTTTTTATAACGTATTTTTTTACTTCAATTTCTAAAGAATGCTCCAGCAAAAAAAAATAAAAGAAAAAAATGCTAACCCTGGTAGGCCTTAGGCACTCCTCAAGCCAAATAACCTGGATGGAGGAGATTAAAAATGGTTGGTTATTAGAAAGTTCACATGAAACAAGAATTGCTGAAATGAATGTTGCCTAAAGCACTGTTAAACTTCAATGCTTTAGACAAGATTAAAACTCCTGACACTAACTTTTAGGTAACCACCTTTGACAGCCTAGGAAAAGTGCACTCTGTTGATGTCTACTGTGCCATGGAAAAACAGCTATTAGTATTTCACACAACCTGTGTTGGAATCACAGAATGTTGGTGAGTTCATTGAGTCCAACCCCCTGCCAGAGCAGGATCCCCTGGGGCAGGCTGCACAGGCAGGTTTTAGAAGCCTTCAGAGAAGGAGACTCCACAGTCTGGGCAGCCTGTGTCAGTGCTCTGTCACCCTCACAGTAAAGATTTTCTTGATGTTTTTGTGGAACTTTCTGTATCCTTGTTTGTGCCCTTTGCCCCTTATCCTATTGCTGGGTACCACTGAAAAAGACTGGCCCCATTTTCTTGACAAATGCTCTTCAGATTATTTATAAGCACTGGTAAGATCCAGTCTCAGCCTTCTCCAAGCTAAACAGCATCAGTTGTCTCAGCTTTTCCTCATTAGAAGGCTGTTCCAGTCTCTTAATCCTCTTTGTAGCTCTCTGATGGACTTTCTCTAGTATTCCCCTGTCTCTCTTGAACTGGGGAGCCCAGAACTGGACACAGTATTCCAGATGTGGTCTCACCAGAGCAGAGTAGATGGGGAGGAGAACCTCTCTTGACCTACTGGTCACACTGATTTAATGCACCCCAGGCCTTCTGGGCTACAAGGGCAGATTTCTGGGTCATGGTTAACTTACTGTCTACCAGGATGCCAAGGTCTTTCCCCATGGAGCTGCTTTCCAGCTGCTCTGCCCCTGCTGTGTGTACCAGTGCATGGGGTTGTTCCTTCCTTGGTGAATTTCATGAGGTTTCCCTCCACACAACTCTCCAGGCTGGCCAGGTCTCACTGGATGGCAGCACAGCCTTATGATGTATCAGCCACTCCTCTGGGTTTTGTATCATTATTATACACCTAGACAAGAGATAATCAAATCTTTAGTATGTCATAAATAAACCATTAATCAGAAAGAATGTCTTACAGGAGAGGAGTAAGTTACCTAACTTTAAATACCTGCACTGTAGGTCTGTGCTTTTGCACTAGCTACATGATGCTTTGTAGTCAAATGCAGACAAAGGCTACACTTAATCCTTATTATTTCAGAAGTCTGCTTTAGAAAGAAATGCCTGAGAGCCATGAAGTGCTGATTCCTCTCTGTTTGCCAGGGAGACCTGCAGGGTGCACATGAATGCTGGTTCACATGTCCTCCTCCAATACACCTGCCTGTAGCCCAGTGATTCCCACCTGCCATACCCAGCAGCTGAGCAGACCTAGACAGTAAAAGAGAATACAGAAAAGTAATAAAATCCAGATCTTGATGTATTTTTTATCCCTGGAGATGACCAGGTATTTCAGGAATAGTTTTTTGGCAGATACATGTTGCTTTCTTTCCTGAGAAAATATAACAAGAAACTGCACACACAAATATATTTATGGTCCAATCTAACATGATTCTTTTTTTTGAGTGGTATTTGTATAATCATTTGTGAGTTTAGAACAGTGTATTAGCACCTGAACATTGAAAAAAAAAAAGAGGTCCTAATCATTCAAATCCAACACTCAAGGACCTAAGAGAGCAGGGGAGAGCTCTGATTCTTTTATCTTTTTTTAATCTGATCAATACCTATGTTTAAAGAAACTAAAGAACTAAAGGTCTTCAAGGCATTAAATTAAAGGGTTGAAATGATTTATTACTCTGCTTATTTGTACCAAATCAATTTCCCACCCAAGAACCAGACACTGATTCAACATCAAGAGATTTGGTAAGTATATAAATGCTGAAACTTTAGTGACTCTGAAGAGCAAATGAAATGAAAAGAAAAAAAAATAAAATTAAAAGCAGTATCAAAACTATCATCTTAAACATTCTGTTAAGAATATTGGTGGAGTCCAGCAGCAACAAATGTAGTGGTTAAAATGTGTGAAACTATTTCAGACACTGTACAAAGCCTTTAGAAATTTTATCCATACCATAAGGCACAATAACACAGAAATCAACACTGTTGTGAATTTAGAAGGCAGTTTAAAACAGAATGAGTCTACCTTAAACATGATGCATATGAGAAACAACCAGAGAGGATTTATTTTCTCCAAAGATGTGGCCAACTAAATATTTGGATAAATCCACTTATTCTGTAAAATAACTTGAATGAAAAGTAAAATTACTGAACAGAATTGTTCTTTTCTAACTTCAACTCAGCCATACCTACGTTAGAACAAGATGTTCAAAGCATCAGAGACCTTCCTTCTACCACTGATTACAGAAGGAGGTGAATTAAAAACTCAGATGGACATGTTTAGAGTTGGCTAGGTGAATCACTCTCTTATTTTGGGTGTTGTAGGACACTAGTTTGTTTGTTTTCTTTTTATGTTACCTGGAGAAACAGCCAAACAAAGCTTTGTCTGCAAAAAAATCAGAATTTTGAAGCAATCCAATGACAGATTTTGGAAACTAAAAGCTGAAAAATCCAAAAGTGGTCATTGTCACAATTTTCTAATTCTTAATTCCTGCTTGTAGAGAGAGATCCCAAATAGATTAGGGGGATATTTTAAATATATTTCTAATTTCTGTGATTCTGTGATTCTGTAATATCTTATCAAACCTGTATCTAATTTCTAATTCTTTCTGCTTTGGAGAAATAAACTCTTTTGCTTTAGCCATATCTGGATTTTTTTTCTAGAAGATCCATGTGTTTCTTCTAATGGATGTCCATTGTTCACTGAAAAATGAGTAAAATAGAATCTTATATTACCTGCATATGTATTAACAGCTCTTGAGAGTATTATGCTATAAAGTAATGCCCATTTTTTTAAAAAAGAAACTGCAAAATTTAAAAAGAAACTGTAGAATCCTTGCAGGGACTACTAAATGAAGATTCATAAAAACATCTATATAAAGAAAAATCTGACAGGGAAAGTTCAAAGGCAATAAGTTGTGAAGAGAATGGATGATTGCAGCAGCAGGCTATAGCAGGAACATATTCAAACAAGCAGTTTGCAAAGGTTAAACTGTATATCAGCATCATTTAGTCTCCTTATTCCCACTTGTACAGGAACATTTGGCCTACACCTTGATCTTGAATAGTTGCCTCAGATCCCTTCATTTAATATCATCTGCATTTTTTATTAATTCTCAACTCTTTCAGTTTATCAATGAACATATTAAATAGAGGTTAGAACTCTGGCCTCTAGAGTCAGCACAAAATTCCTGACATCTACTTATTTCATTGCTAATTTTCATTACTCTTTGTTATGGACTTTTTGTCAGATTTCAGCCCATTGACTGTGTTCTCTGCAGAATAATTGATATGAATTTTTGAAGTGAATTCTCTTAATGCCAGTGTCTCTTTTATTGCAGGAGTTTTTATCTGTGAAAGCTCTTCTAAGGTCAGCATATACTAGGAAATAAATTCTAACAGTGTGTCAAGCAGCTCATTGAGATGTTAAAGAAAATTAACATACACATATGGTGTTAAAAATGATAATTTAAATATTTCACAAAATAGGGTAGCTAATTCTTAAGAGCTTCTTGTTTTCCAGGCATTGGTTCTGCATGTACTGAGATTCTTCAGCCTGAATTGACTACTATAGAACTGAAAGTGCTAAGTATCATATAATATTGCTTTTACACATTTAGTGATTTTTCTTTTGGATTTTAATGTAGGAAATCAATCACATGTGAAATGAAAGAGCACCCAAGTAGTCTCACTGAAGTTAAGATTCCCACTTACAAGTACTGAGTTACACATATGGGTTAAAGAACCTGATTTCACCCAGTAAATTAGTGTGGCTTCATTTAATTCAACAGAACGAGGCCAGTTCATCTCATCTCATGATCTTCCAGCTCACACTTTTTTTTTTGCTCAGGATATGAGCTCAACCTAAGATGCTGTACTTTGAGAGTCATTCCATTCCTCTTTTCCAAAGTTCATACAATTGCATGGTTTTGCCAGTTTTTAATTGAGGGGCAGATGCCTTGGCAAACAGCCAGGCAATGGAGATGCAAACACCTTTCATTTCAATGTATAAAATTCTTCCTAATTTTTTCCCCTCTGATTCATCTTCAGACCACTGGACCCCAAACCAATGCAGCAAGTTGTAGAAAGTGTTTGAAAATGATTTAGAAAAGCATTTCCAAATTCTCCCATACGTTTCTACAGAGAAATGTATGGGTAAGTTTGCACAAGCACTGAGAACATTCATCCAAAAACTGGAATGTCAGGAGAAAGCAAGAAAATGTTACGGAATTGTTTTGAAATATTCTAAACTGAGAAATGAACAACAAACTTCATAGAACTGGAACTAATTCAAACAAAAGAGTTTTCAGTGATACATGAAGGTGATGGATGTTGCTCACTCTGTATATGATGATTTATAGCTACCACACATACACTCTGAATCTGGAATTTACACTGTTGAGTCTTAAAGCTGGGAATGGAAACTGAGTGAGGTTACAGTATCACCAAAGGACTGTGAAACAGCATCCGTGTCATGGAGCACCCAGAAAGCAAAATCTGCAGTTTCTCTCTATATCCTGCCAGATTGTGAGAGCACCTTGAGAAACAACTTTTTCCCACATGAGAGGGAGGAAGAAAGGAGGCACTTTCAGTTTTGACATCCAGTCCTTGTCCTGCCTTTCACACATTGCCAGCTCTTACACTTGATTCTTCTCTCAGTTTGCATGACAACAAATGCTTGTGCATATGCAATTCCATGGCACATTTAGCCACCAAAAGGCTTATTTTGATCCATTCACAGAGAAGTGATATTGCTGGAAGGGCACTAAAGGCAGCATGAAAGAGTTTACATTAAAACTGTACTTCAGAACCCACAAAAACTGCTCCCCAGAGTCCAGCAGGTTCTGTGAGCATTGGGAATAGGCAGCAGGACTGTCAGCAGACCATGGTGACAGGAGAAACAGCTGGTATAATGCAACTACTTCATGTTAAAACAATGATACAATTCATTTGAATAATGAAACATAATACACTGCTAATGGGATATGGAATAAGGAAGTGATGGGAACAAATCAAGTATGTGCCATTCTGTTATATGCTAACTTCTTCTTAGCATATAGGGAAGTGCATAAATAAAAGCTCTCAATTACAGTAAAAGTGTCAATGCTGCTTGTGTGAAGGCTGTGAAATGTAAAATATCCTCTCATCTCATCTGGTTTTTCCTATAAAAAAAAAAATACTGTGCCCATTCTGAAGTTCTTGAAATTCTTTGATAGTTATTATAAATAACCAGTCCCCCATTTTTGTCCTGGGAAAGTATATATTGCTATCAAGAGCATGTGCTCAAAAGGAGGGCTTTGCAGTCAATCAGACTGGTATTATATATGGCCAAAATCTTTTGAAGTTAATGTTTATGGCATGAAGTCTCCTTAAGCAGTGTAAAGCTTAGTGAAATGACTCAGTGGCAGCCCCTTCTGAAATACCAACTTGCCACATTTCAGCTTTAATAACCAAGTCCAGCTTCTACGTAGCGAGATAACTGAATATGTAGAAAAAAATACCAAATATGATAGAAGTACAGCTGCCATTACCTCTAAATTAACCAGGCTTACAACTCTTTACAGGTAATCTTTTTAAAATAAAGTCTGTGATCTCAAGTAATCCCTCTATTCAGGACTGGAAAGAGTAGGAGCACTGGGAAATGAATGCTCCCTAGTTCTGCAATAACTTGTTCTCATATCAAGTTATAAGAATTTACATGCTTTCTTTCATGTTATAGAACCTTAATGTACTTGGTGATTTTAAGCACTATGACTCCTTTCATTTAACCGTATGACACTTAAAATTGTAGAATCTGAACACATTTGGAATATATTTAGCCTGTGCAAAGAAGAGAAATGCCATGGTAGCCCTTTAAACCAGAAAGAAATCCAGTTGAGAGGGAAGGAAAGGCTACAGGGGGACTTTTAACATAGCTTTGCCATGCAGAGGTGACTTGTGAGTCAATCAATGCCTCTGCACTGCACTCCCAGCTCCTTGTTCAGGGACTGACAGAAAACCCTTCTGCATTGTCTCTGCCCCCACCACTGGGATGTGTAAAAATCAAATGCAGGTGTGTGGCACTGGAGCTGTTCAACTGCATCCCATAATGCAATAAAGATATTATTCAAGACCATCTAAACCTGGAAAAGCATATGCTACTCCTTTTGCCTTCTGAGGGACTTTGACCCCTTCTCACTGCTGCTCTACCAAACCTTCTTTGCTTTGCTAAATTCCATTTCTCTTCTGCCCATCTCCTAGACCATGATAAGAAAATATGCCTTGGCTTACAGAGTGCAGAGCCAGTGTTTGCTGGCCAGCCCTGCTGCAGAGCCCAGAATGCAGTCTGAGGTGGCTGTACTCTATACTGCTTTTCTATTAATACTAAGATTGTCAGGCTTATGGATACTTAGGTCTGTAAAAAGCCAGTGGCACAGTTTAGACAGAATGGGCTACTTGTCAACTCTAAGTGGATTAGCTGCATTTTCCTGGCAGTAGTGTGATATTCTTTTTCAATTAAAAAGCCCTAGATTTCAGCTTTATTGTACTGACTGCAGGAAAGCAGTAATATGGCTAGGCTGCAACAGCAGTTGAGTGTTCACATCTGCACACTAGAATCATGAGGGTTACTTGGGAGGTGCTTTCTCCCCTTATAGTCTCCCCCCTTCAGTCTCCTGCTGAAAATCCAGAAGCAGTTTTACAGACTAAGAAGGTAAAAATAAGATAGCTCTGTTAGGGTGACATAGCAGCTAAAGTGGGATTTTCAGGGTTAAAACTTCTGATTTAAGCACTTAGTATCTATCAAAGTACTGATTCACTAGTCTGAATTTTATTTTTTTTCAATCTGGTCCTAGGAGAGATTGTGGTGTACAGCTTGAAAGAAAGTTAGTGTAATTATTGATGGGCATAGGTTGCTAATTTTCCCTGACATAATCTTGCTGCACAACATCAAAGTCAGCAAATAAATGAAAAAGATGGAAAATGAAAAAAAAAAATAAAGGAAAAGATGAATGAGGATGTCACTGCATCAATCTTGTTTGAAGCCAAGAGGGCTTCACACAGACAGGAAAACTCATTTTAGGATTTGGCTTGTGTGACCTGTGTTTTGTCTGGATCCCAAATTAGAACCTGCAATTTGCTGCTTCATCTGATTCTGATTTTTCAGGAAATTATTAGATTTCCTTACCCTTCCTGACAGATCTCAATTCTATGGTGGTTAGAGGCATAAATGTTAATTATGAGTGCTGTCTGCTGTCCTAAATTCCCTCTTCTCCTCCTCCTGTTATACCTAATCAAATTTTAACTCTGGTTTAATTATTTGGTTACACATTTTGGTACTAATTTACTAATGAAAAAAAACCCATATACAGACCTTTTCAAAATAAATAATATATTTAGCCTATCAATAAAGAAATTTAGTTACTTGGAAAATTACATAAAGATTCAGCTATTGTGTCCATATTTGCTAGTTTTTAAGTCGAACAGGCACAGTTTCCTATTTTGTTTTATTTTCTTCCATGGAGAACCTTGAATCTCACCTTCCCACACTCAATACACCAAGTGTAGCTCAACCATCTGTATGTGTCAGCAGATACTGTCAGTTGAAAGACCACTTGGTGTGAACAGCCAGCCTTAGAAATGCCATCATTACAACTGAGTCCTCTCAAGTCAAGATTATAATAGGCAGTAGTTATAGGAATTAACAGTGAATAAAATTATTATTTATTATTATTGTAATTTTCATCATCATTTATTGGTGCCAAACCTTGTAAAATGAGGCTAGAAATGACCAGCAAAAAGTATGTATTCCATTTTGAAGTTTACTTCAGTCACTCCTGATTCAGAAATTGGTTATTAAGTTTTGGGGATTACCAACCTTCTGACAGTCTTGTAAATCACTTTTCTGCATGTTTCCATGAAGTTCCTATTTGTATCTAGGATTAATGTTTTTTCATTGTTTCTCACTAGGATTTCTGGACCAGTGTCTAAAGCACCTAAACATTTTTAGAACATGCTCTCTACACTCCTTTGCTGTTAGTGCCACAGTACAGCTGCAGGAGAGGCTTGCTGGGTGCTCACTTATTGAAGGTAGGAAAAACTTGACATTTCAGGAACTGCTCTAGAGCAGCAGTCCAGCATCTCAATCTCAGAACTGTGTTCCTATCCTGAATATGTGTTGAATGCTCCCATGCTTTCATTGTGATGCAAGATCTTCTGCCTTGCAGATAATAGTTAATTAAGTTGGAACATAAACCTTGTAAATCCTGTATTGGTCAGTGTATACACTAACCATCACTTTATTGGGTAGGGTGCTTTGTGAGAAAGAAGCAGGAAAGAAAAATGTGATGCATGGATGTATAAGGCCTTGAAATAACAGTCACATTGATCAGCTTCATCCTGATACACAGTATGTCCTTTGGTCAGCATTTTAAGCATTAGCAGAAATTTACTTCCAGGAAAAGCTCAATAAGCTCATAGAATGCACTAACAGTGGTGTTAAATTATGGTTGAACTCCACAGAGGTCAGTGGCTTTGCACTCAATTTAGCCTTCAACATAATCTCAAACATCTTGCCAGCATCTCAGTGGCACCAGCTAGCTTTGTGTATCCTGTCACAAACCCCTAATTAACCTCTCCTCATTGTAGTCTGACATGATCCATGACACACTGTAACTGCTGAGAAGATGATGAGGTGCTTGACTGTTTCACAGTTCATGATAAAAATACTGCCTGATGTCAATTAAGCTGCCTAGAGAGTGTTGTTTCCATTGAGTCTGATGCTGAGGGACTTGTGACCATGAATAAACAACTTGTTGTAATGAGGTTGTGCTCCTGGTGCAGCTTGGACTGTTTCATCACTAAGCACTCTACACAAGGCAAACTTGTCAATACCTTCCAATCCTGCAGCACTGGTGCTTTGGCCTCTCTCAGTGATACCCTGTCTGGGTAACAAGTGATAACAAGGAATTTTTGAAGAAAGAGGCAAACTACAGGGTGTTCATTCAGAACATGTATTTAGAAAGAAACATATGTGCACTGAGCAGAATTAATAAATATTTAGTGAGTTATTTATGGAATGTTTACCTAGAAAACAAAGTAAGATATTCTTTCTTGATGGTAGGTAACAGCTAGGTTTGAAATTACATTATCTATTTTCTTTCTAGTCTTGTCAGTATTCTAATCCTGAAATAATTTAAATAATGTCTATATAATACATTTCCATGATGTAAACTCAAATTCAAAGACTTATTATGCAAATTGTCTCTTACACTTCTCTACAGTTTTTCTTCTTCCTTCACCTTTGGCATTTTTTTATTCAACTTACTAGTTCAGCATTTTTCTGTCTCCTTTATTGACAAATTCTAAGTTTTCTGTCCTTGTCAAATGAAATCAGTACTCCTTCATTTCTTCACTGCCATTTTCCTTTGTTGTTCCTCTTCTTCCCCAGCAGATGCACAGCTGTATATACCTCAGATGTTAGCAGTGCCAAAGTAGGTAAAACACATTTAAAGACTGCCCAGCAAAATGTGCTGTCATCTAAATTCTTATATGATTTTAAGATATTTAAGAGACAAAGCAATGGTGATGAACTGAGAGTAAATTACTTTGATCATAAAATTGACTAAACTTCAGGATAAATTTTTCCCTTAACTTTTCTTGCACCCTGAAACCTTAAAAATATTATTTCCATAAATAGGTACAATGTCATATGTGTATCAGTATGTTTCAGCAAATTAACCAAGCTGATATGATAAGTGAAAACCAGCAATTACAATTTCTATTTGTAAGACTGGAAGCAGATGGACAGCCATGTGGCATATTTCACATTGTCCATTGCAACAAATTCTACCAGCACTTGTTTTGGCAACAACACATATTAATATTTAGAATATTACACAAGATGTGCAAGCAAAGATGTCACTTGGCTCTGAGGGCAAAACTATCCTTCACAGATTGTTATTGAGATCTTAATCTTCATTTCCTATGTATCTCAAGACATCTAAGAATAGACATCCTTATTTTCCTATCACTTATCTTGATATCTACTCTGCACATAATTCATTTATGTAGTTCTTCAGGGACAGTATCTAAACCTGGGCTTTCAAGCTCAAAGGAGAAAATGAAGAGAAGGTTGTGCTATGCATCTTCCCTGTAGTATTTCCTGCCCTGACCAACTGAATCAACTTAGTTATACAAAAGACACCTTTTGTTTTGCTCTAAACTCTCTAAATAGATCAAAATTGGTCTAGATAAATGAGTTCTGTATGCTGCTTACCCAGGAGTGGAAAGCAGAAGTGGGAAATAAAAAGTTAGTGAACTGACAAACTGAGCTGAACCGGGATCTAATGGTAAGGATTTGTCACTTGTAGTTGGCATGTTCCTTGCTAAAGAGAGGCAGAGAGAAAAAGGTGCTTCTGGGGTAGAGCAGGAATGCCCCACACATTACAATCTGTGTTATCTGTAGCTTGATGTATCTAAAATCTTCAATTTGAAACGTTTTCTCTATTAAAAAGTCAATAGCCTTGTCAGAGGATGAAACCTACCTGAAAACACAGCTCAGATAAAGCAAGGTCTGTATCTGCCCAGATCCGACTGACTCTGGTATGTGCTGAAAAAGACAAAGCAGCACATGTAATTATCATGAGGGAGGCTTAACTGAGAGCACTGCTAGATCAGATCTGAACTACATCTGCCCTCCTGTAATGGTTTCGATGTGCACTGGGCAGAATCAGAGAGAAGCTGCTCAGCACAGTGTATCCTGGTAACGCGTTCTGAGCAGCAGATCAGAAGGCAGAGCCACCCCAGGCAATCACTGCTAATAGACTTGAGACAGGCAAATAAACCAGCCTGAGGATATGTGACTAGCAGCGTTAGTGATGGTTGTTGCTGACCATTTAACTTAAAAACAACAGTATAAACAGTGGTGGTTTCTCGGGGGGGATGTGCCCAGAGAGGTTCACACCCTGCAGCAGGCTGAGCAGCAGCCCAGGGTGGGATATGGGATCAGGCATCCAAGGAGGCTCCTCATCCCCATTGCTCAAAGATGAGGCAAACCTGAAACACTTAACCTTGGCTGGTGTTTGTCCTGTGTGTGGTAGGACAGATCTCCAGACAGAAACCAGTGCCCAACTGCTGCACTTATTTCCCTAGAAAATGAATGTTAGGTTTTGTGTCACTATGTTGCAGTTACCCCCCCCCACACACAATCCCACACTACCAGTGATAAGCCTAATAATAATGTCTTATATTTGTCTTAAATCATTCATAAACATGATTTTGCTGGCAGGAGGAATACTGGTTTGGTTTGGTTTTGTTTTCACAGCCTCTAATCTTTTACCCAGAGAGGAAAAAGGATAAAGGAAAGAAAATCCAGATGGATTTTTTAATATACAGCCATTCTGAGAACTTGATGCTGGAAATAGGACCACCAGTCTCTCCTAATTTAGCAATATCCTACGTATTCCCACACAGAAGAGGCATTAGTAGAACTTCCAAAATATCTGTTCAGTAAAACTCCACAAAAGTCTTTCTTTTACCTTCAGTGACAGAAGTTGCTTTGAACTGGAAGGGATATTCTCAGCTTCTCTTTCTTGATACTGTGACCTGACTACATTCCCCCTAAGATATGGTGTCACAAAGGCATAGTCCTCACTGCAGGTCCAGCTTCATCTACCTCATTTCAACAGCAAATATGGGTGTTTCTGGCTCCCATTATAAAGAAAGGAGAGAGACAGGCACTTAATTCTGACTAAAATCAGAATCACACTCAGTGAGTACCAGAACAGGAGCACAGATGCAAACATTTCCAGCTTAGGCACTGCAATTGCATGTCTGAAAGGGAAGTTTGCTGAAAGCCTGAAGGAAAAATTCAGTTGGAGATAAATGAAAGACCCAGCTAAAATGATCAAATCTTGGAACTCAGCATTCAAAGGAAAAACTGAGTTTCTTAAAACATATTTTAGTTTTATATTGGAACAGCACAAAAAGATTATCCCTTCTAATTTCATTACATGTAAACAATTATGTAAATTCTCCAGAGTTCTCACATTCACATTATTTTCTCCTTCTTCTGCTGCTCACTACAAGCATCTAATGTCTATATTATGTTTTACATTATTTGTTGTGTTATCAAATTCAGATGATAAACTCCCTGGGGTAGAAGCTTTGTCATTTTATGTTTAGGAAGCAGATGGTGGACCTGTCAGACATCACTTCCTCTGG
This sequence comes from Ceyx melanurus, assembly GCA_024611195.1. Taxonomy (NCBI): domain Eukaryota; kingdom Metazoa; phylum Chordata; class Aves; order Coraciiformes; family Alcedinidae; genus Ceyx; species Ceyx melanurus. The sequence goes on from JANHGL010016567.1 coordinate 23,899, forward strand.
ATCACACTGATGAGGACCATTTAAAGAGAGAATTTGCTACTTCTTTGAGGTATCATTACTGTGACTGTGTGGCATTTCCCATTTCTATATTGTGAAAAATACAGACATAGGCATAGCACAAAATTGTTTTGGTTTTGTTGTTTGTTTTTTTTGGCACCCACTCTGCAATAGCACTGGTGTAAAATCCAAATTAAAATTGTCAAAATAAGAGTTTTCAGTTTCTTTGAACCCAGTTTTCTTGCTGTGGCTCACACTGGCAATATGCAGTGTATATACCAGCATTCCATGTCTAGTCTCATTTAACAAAAGAATTAACCTTGTTGATTATTTTATTTGCAAATTGTTTCAGAATAAATCTCCCAGTGTCATCTCTAAGTCATGGGAACTAATGAAATGAATGCAATATGACACTGAAACTTTCAAAGTAATTATCATCAACACTTTGATCTTACCACATTACACTGTAACATATTAGCATATTAGATCTAAAACTAAATTATATGTCAATATAACTCCAAATTTAATCATCATAAGGGCTTCATGTGATTTCATTGATAGCTTCTTGTTGTGTAAGAAGTAATAGCATTCTGCTGCTACTTCTGATTAACATAAACAAATTCAGCTTTCAGAAAATATTCTTATCATTCAGATTACAGAGAAAAGCCACAATCTAATCATATTGACTTCCAAAATAAAAGCAGCTATTGTTTGAAATTTAAATATTTTAAAATAGGCTTATGATGCCTTACATATATATATCTGATGTAATCATATTTGGAATACAATTTTGCTATTATATTTACTTTACTTGATTATTGCCCGAGACAAAATTTACCACATGAATATATGTTTGACTTATGCAAGTATTTTTATTTCCCTATGTAAATATTTGCTGTGTTCTTTTAAATTGCAGCACTATTTGGTTTTATGATCAGCTTGCAAATCAAATGCCAACAGGAAGAAGTCAAAAATACATCACAAGATGTAGCCCATTGAAACAATTAACAAATGTGTAAAGAGGGAAGGTTTCAAAATATGTATCTGAAAATTCTTAATATTCTCTTCCATTCTCCACTCTGTCTGATGATCTTCCCTGCAGCTTGCTTGCTGTGTTCTTCCAATTGATAGAAACATTTATTGTAACTGTTCAAAAAGTGACAAAATAGGATTTTTTTTCTGTCCTTTCAGAACTTTCACCAGTTTCAGTATGACTATTTGTAAAACAAGGTTTGATCATAAGGGCTCAGTCTGTCCTCTTATAAAACCAAAGCAAAGCAAAACCAAGCAACCAAAACCAAACCCAGACTATTCCCTCTGTATCTCAGTCTTGAAAATGTAATAGAATACATTATTTTTAAAAAGAGAAGAGCAAGGTAGTGTGGTGATGGTGGGGAAATTTCACAGAAACATATGTTTATATGAATTTAAATCAATTCCTCATTAGTCAATTCTGCTTGTAAAGAAGAATTTCACGTGCTCAGATTTCAATTGAGCACACTAATCTGCTTTAATATGCAAGGCACCAAAGCCCAGTGAGGCAATTCCATAGTAATGAAAGAAATCTTCTGCTTGTAAAAGTTTCTCTTCGCTCTGGAGGAGCTGGAGGAAGCAGTTCAGGCAGTTTTTTGGTGAGGAGTCATCCACGTGTTTGAAGTTTCTGCTACTGAAATGCTGTTCATAGCATTTGGGTAGCAGACACTTTAAACACAGCTCATCAGTTACATGAAGGTAGCATCCCAGAAGCAAAGTGAAATAAAACATAAACCCCCTGTAGTAATTTTTAAGCATGAAGCCCTAGTAATTGAATTAGAGTCACTCAGCTGTGGAAAAGACCTATCTTCTGTCAGAACTCACCAAGTAGAGAGTAACTGTTCAAAGTCAGGGGACACCTCTGTCTGGTGAATTGCAGGGAACACAGAGCCTCTGATTTAACAACCAAGTTTTGTTCCTAATCTTGAAGTCTTTGCTCTTACTGAATAAAAAAAATACTCTTCCACGGATCATCAATCCAATCTGCTTCAGTTGTTTCTCTTCTACACCAGTTCAACATAAAACTGTGTTATGTGTCCAGGCCAGTTAAGTAAGAGTGGTAATTCTGCAGGGTATTCACAACCACCTCTGTCTTCAGCCCTCAGCTACATAGATACATGACAACCATGCATGACCAGCTTTCTTAACCTTCCCAGGCATCACTAGCAGGACACGTCCTATCAAAAATAACTATCAGTTCTGCAGAGAAGCTGACCTGAGAAGGTCACTAAGGAGAGTACTTGCTGTGACTATATGCAATCCCTTTTTTTGAATCTTGGACCCTCTAAACTTCCTCTGGTCCTGAACGTCCTGTCATGGTGAGCACACTGCAGAGATGCACAATCTGAACTAGGTATCCAGACTCCTGCCACAGCACATCATTTAGAATGCAATTCACCTCAGTCTGAAACTGATTTCTACAATAAATTCCTATTTATCTCCATTGGTAAAGGAAACCCAGGAGATATCCATAAATTCAGGGGTTTTTTTTTGTGAGATCTGGGTTGGCTCAAAGCACTTTTGAGGCTCCTTTCATCATGTGATAGAGGAGGGCTGCAGTGCTGAGAAGCTCATCTTCAAGATGTGCATAAATGAACCCATCCTACAGGGGTGTATGCCATACTTTCTGATCTTTTGGTTTCCACAGCAGCCTGCAACACTGTATTCCACAAATTAATTAGGAAAAAAAAAAATCCAGACAATAAAATGAATAAAATCAAAAGCCACTCATGTAAAAAATCTTCCCCTTTTCATGAGGGCTTATACCCTAATTATTTCACTTAGTACCCTCCCTGCCCATATATGAAGAACATATATATGTTCCCATTGCTTTAAATAGAGTTACCAGAACATCACATTTCACGGATTTAGGCAGTAAAATAAAACAACCTGTTTTGTCTCCAATTCTTTTCTAGTAATTTGAAATATCTCTGCCATTTTCAACTGCTAATGTTCAGAGAACAGATGTTTTCATGGAAGCATTCACAGTGGCTGCAAGATCTTGTTCCCAAGAGGTAATATTTAATTTGGAGACTGACGATGTGTAAACATAGTTAGGGTTGGTTTTCCCCCCTGTGCACTGCTTTGCATTGCTGACAGTCTGACATCCATCAGCCTGCTGCTCCTCACTCCTCAGTGAAAGTTTTAGATCTGGCTGTTCTCAACATTTGGTATGATCTGCAGACTTTTAACAGGTCACTGCCATTTTCAAACTGATAAGTAGAATTACTTAAATTAATAAAACCACTGGCTTTTTCTACAGCTGTTAAATAGCAACTGGTTCACTGGAAATATCAATTTTTCTGCCTCTTCATTGTTGTTTTATGAAGTTCCTGCAAAACTTGTCACATGGATGCTTTTTATGAACTGTTTTCCCCTCCTCTCTGAAAAAGGTTATTTCTCTGCAGCTCAAAAAGTGCCCACACCAGAAATTCACCATGTAGCTTTATTTCAACCCCTTATTTCATATGTCTAGAATTCTTGGTTTTGCATGAATTTATATATAAGGTAGAGAGGACGCATAGCAGGTAAATGTCAAGAATATATTGCTGGTCTTTCAGCTTTACTTATAAAATATTAATATTCATGGAACGTGGTATTTCTACACCTATTAATGTATACATCTTCCTATCAGTACTAATGAACCCACCAAATCCAAAATGAAGTGAATGTTTTTTCCCCAAAACAGACAGAACATCTAAAAGCTCCATATTCTGTGCCTGAAATAATATGTGCTATAAAGTACATATTAGTTGTGATGCATTTTGAGTTAATATTATATAAATTAAAACACACAGGCACTCACTAAACATACAAGTTCAAAAGGCAACATAAAAAATAGTTTTAAAAACTGAATGTATGGCCTCTGAGATTACAGTGAGTAAAAATGAAAATGAATTAAATTGACCTTGGGATAAATACTGTTGCTGCCTAGACTCAGCTCTAAAAATTGTTGTGTGCTCAGAGAATGATCTTAAAAAGCCAATGGCATTCCACGTTGTCAGAGGGACAGTCAGAGCAATCAAGGGAGAAAATGGAAAGTTCTTTTATTCACAGCTTTGGTGAGAATCCAATAGCAAAATGTCCTCTCCTGCTAACAAGTTTGTAATACAATGTGTTCTGTGATTCAGTAAAATCCTACTAAGAAAGGGAGCTTTTCCATTATAGGGTATCTTTCGTTTCCCAGAGGATCAAGGATTTTAGATATTTTCATTCAGAGACTTAGGAGATTTTGAAATGTCTTTGAAATCTAAATTAAGAGATTATATGAGTCATCATGGGATGTTACACTTGTTACAACTCATGGGAATAATCAAATTGCTAATAATGAGGCATGAAGAAGAAAAAAATACTAGAAGAAAATAAGTATATTCTGTATCTGAAAAAACCATTATGTACTCTCACCATGTGAAGACCATTAAATACATTTCCTAAGAAGGATATTGGGCAGCATTTACTAAGCAAAATTTTAAAAATCAGTAGCCTCACTCCCATTTTACCCTTTCTGGATAAAGAGGCATTTTAGACCATTCTGGGACATGTCAGAGCCTTACCTCACAGACACCTTGCTTTACCATCTGAATACATCCTGACCATTCACTCAGGCAGCCAGCAATGCAAAGAGTGTTCCTCTCTCTCTGAGGCTGATTCTTGAAATCCAAAATATGATTCCCCTTCTTGGACATATCACATGTATTCTATCTAACCAACTTCTATTTTATCCCAGACATGAGTCTATCTCTGCTCAGTCTCTGTTTCTTTATCAGGTAAGGAAAATACAAGGAACACCTCCCCTGCTGGAGTGTAATGCTTTGTTTTTCCTTCCTATTGTCTTCAAGCAATCTTGCTGTAGGTTTCTGACTCATGGGATTTTCTCACATTCATCCACAGGAGCTAATCCTACTTTAGGCTGCTCCTACATCTTCTTACACCTCCTACCTGTCAGACTTCTCCCTTACTAAGCCTCCCATCCTCTTTCATTCATCTCCCCAGCTTTGCTTTTTCCTTCAGCTCCTCCTTTCTATGGGATACCTTTGGTGATTCTATCATCTTCATGGCCTCCTGTAACATACTTTTTCAATTCCCTTTTAAAATCAGGTAGTTCTTACCAACCCCACTCCAGAGTCTGCATTTTGCTTGGGAGGTCTGTGCCTTTAAAGCATCATCAAGGAAATATCCCATCATTGCAAATGCAAATTTAAGACCCTACCTGCCCATGGAGAAACTTTCCCATACATTCAGATATTCTGAAACCAGGTGATGTCAAGTAAAACAAAATCTATTTCTCTGGTTTTGAGCTGCAAACACAAATATCAATCAGAGCATTTAGGCCCCTGCTCATGACCAGAATATAGCACTTTCAGGTATTGCCTGAAGAGATGACTGTCCCTACTCAGCATTTACTTGAACCTTCTCTATTACCTGAAAATGCACCTTCTGACCTGCTGATAACAGCAGATACCAATGCTGATGTGACTCCTCCTCAGTGCCTCCAAAATCAATACTCCTGGAGAGATGTAAAATTTTGCCAACCAGTCACAATTCAGACTGTACTATTTCCCATAGGGTGCCTATAACCAAGAGCCAGAGCCTGAACAGAAAAATAGGGTGCTTTTGGTTCCTTTCCCTTTCCAAAATGCTTTTAATAGATTGAAAATTCTGTTCAAATGAAGGAAAAAAGTTTCAGGGATGCTTTAATCTGTTTCCACAGATAATAGCTCACAGGAATTTGCTGTGCCAGATAGTATCACTGGTGTAAATTTACAAACAGTCAAGAAATATCCCAAGGAATTCAAGACAGCACATTATTAGAATATAAACTACACCAATGAAGTAAATATACTATTTTTGGGTCTCAGAAACCCTTCTGTTCTTAGTACTGTGACCTTTAAAATTTGGTAGTTAAACAAGATTTTTTTGTTGTTGTTGTTGCTACTGTAAAGTAAAATATATGGGAAAAATGAAGTATTTTCAAGTGTTTTCATATAGAAATGGACTGGGCTTTCTGAGAACATGAAATATACAATGTTCTTAAATTATGTCAAACTGTAACAATAATAGATATAGTTAGGAAAAAAAAAATCCAGACTTCATTTCAAAAGGTAGATCAAACATTTAGAAATGGGTTCAGTTCACAAAATGGGTTCAGTCCAGCAACAAAAAGACACCTCTTCAATACACCCTTCACAGGATTAGAGTTGGAACATCCATTCTTTCCCAGATCTGTCTTCAGGGATGATCTCTAGAGGTCTCTTCCCACTCTAACATTCTGTGATTCTATGATTCAATGATAAAGAGGATGTCATATTAAGCCAGAAAGCATAAAATGCAAAGGATGCTGGGAAGGCCAAGCCTCCATCCTCTTCAGTCCTAAAGGATAATTCAAAAGAGAACTGAATATTAAATAAGATTAAAAATAGCTGTTACTTGATTTCAGTTATTTGGTGTGAGGTGGATTGCTTCAGCTGCCATTGAATGCCACTGAGTATGTGACATTTTATAGAGAGGTTAGGGAATGTGTTAGGTGTTATATACTGCATTATATACTGTTCTCTATCTATATTCTCCACATATACTCTCATATGTCTAGATCTGACTCTTTCCCTTGGTATATATGACAGAAAAAAACCCTGCTTTTACAAAGAACATTAATAAGGTAAACTCTACACAGCTGCCTCCAGAGTTTTCTTAGAATTGCATAGCAACAGTGTCACAAAATACTTTCTGTGTTCTGAGCCCTGGAGTGAACACATCAAATCAATAATTGCTTAAGCATATGCTTAATTAAGCTAAAAGCAAATGCACTTTGAAAACTGCTGCATGAATTCTTTAAAAAATAGTTTAGTGGTTTTTAGAGCTTTACCTCCCTCCATTCTCTGCCCTACAGTGTTTTCTGAAGCACAAAAAAATGCTCATAGTAAAATTAGCCCATGCATCTGAGTTAAAGAATATTATTGGATATATTTCACCATATCTTTCTCTATGGCATGGGCAGGGTTTGCTTTGTTTTGGGGTTTCTATATGATTATAGAGAACCTGGTTGGGTAGGCTTGTGAATAGGCTTACTCACTTGGTTCTTCATGTTACACCATTTCCTAACATCTAAGGAAAAATCTAAACCAGTATTTTGTGCCTCAGAGGAGAAAATTGTAACAGCTCTCAAGAAACAGTGGAGTGTCTTTGAAGAAGATATAACAATAATTTATAATCGTAATTGACATTCCACTCTCCACTGACTAGAAATGCAACACAAGGAATTTCAGTGTGAACTGCATGTCAAACCAGCAGCACAGTTTAGAACTGGACAAAATGTTTTTCAGCTGAAAATGCCAATTCATGAAATATGAAGTACTTATAGTAAACTATAAGTTTATTTCATAAACTTAACAGTTTTTGAAGGAACTTTATTTGAGCAAGGCAAATCCCTTTTTCCAAAACCCTAACAATAAAATAAAATGTGTATATGTCTCCCTTTTCTCATACTCTCAGTCTTTAATATAAGTTTAAAATGTTCTTAAAGTCTTCCAGTACACCCTAGATATTAGTTTGAACATAACTACAATTATGACTATAGGATGAATTGAGATGAAAGCCTTTTATGTTAGCCAAGGAAAACAAATTGAATGCAGTAATTAATTTTACCTAATCCCCACTCATAGAAAGTACATATAAAACTGTCAAATGTGACTGTCACACAGTCAATTTACCCATTCACTCAGTAACATGAAGTTCAAAAGTTAATTTCTTTTTCCCCTTGATAAGAAGCAAAAGCTCAATTTTATTTTCCTCAAACCCAGATGTGTCTAGTCCTTAGATGTCAGACTTGGCTTGCATATCCACACTAACTCCACACATGTTGCAAAGGCAATGCCAAGATGGTCTCACTACAATTAGGACTTTTCATAACATCATCATAGCATTTGAGCAAAACATTGGAACACTGCTTGGAGAGATGGTTTTATTTACCAGAAATGAAGGAAAGATGGAAACAACACTAAAATCTGCTCACTGTGAAGAAGAACTTCTTCCTGGGTATGGCTAAAACCTGGTGGGACCAGCTGAGTCTAGCAATTAGTTTTAATTTCAGATACCTGTTTTGTTTGTTTGTTTTCTGTTGAAGCATGAATTAACCTACTTCTGATTAATCAAGGCATCTCCTTTTCTGTAGACTTGTTTATGTAACAAACTAGAAACATATATTGATGAGGAATGTAAAAGAACTCTCTTACACTCTCCTGTTTGATGAAGACCTTTTTATTACCATGTGTGTTCAGCAGCCAAAGGGGAGCTTTCCATTTATTTCAGATGGCACCACAAGACAGATTTTTAGGAGAAGCTCTGGAGAACTGAATCAAGAGAAGTGTGGCCAGCAGATGGAGAGAAGTGATTCTGCCCCTCTACTCTGTCTGGTGAGACCTCACCTTCTAGTATTGCATCCAGTTCTGGAGCCCTCAACACAGGAAAGACATGGACCTGATGGAGCAGGTCCAGAGGAGGGCAACAAAGATGCTCAGAGGCTGAAACACCTCTCCCATGAGAACAGGCTGAAGGAGCTGGGGTTGTTCAGCCTGGAGAAGAAAGGCTCTGGAGTGATCTTATAGCCACCTTCCAGTACCTGAAGGGCCTAGAGAAAGGCTGGAGAGGGGCTGTTTCCAAGGGCCTGCAGTGAAAGGATGAGGGGTAATGGGCTTAAATTGAGAAGAGTAGATTTAGACTGGATATCAGGAAGCAGTACTTTACTCTGAGGGTGGTGAATCAGTGGCACAGGCTCCCCAGGGAGGTGGTTGGGGCACCATCTCTGGAGATATTCAAGGAGAGGTTGGCCAAGGCTCTGAGCAGCCTGGTCTAGTTGAGGGTGTCCCTGCTCACTGCAGGGGGGCTGCACTGGGTGCCCTTTGGAGGTCCCTTCCAGCCCTAAACATTCTATGATTTTATAAAACCACAGGAGATGGATCTGAATAGAGATTCACTTAATGATGAGATAGCTTCTCATTAGGGAGATAGCAAGGATGAAAACCAGGCTTCCAGACTGCAGCTCACCTGCCTCAGCACCTGTTCTAAGAGAAGTTTTTTCCTGCTTGTACCTTCTGTTAACTTTCTCAGTCATTTATAATGGCCACTGGCTAAGGAAGAGCAGTACACATCTGTAGACATCTAAATTACAGTAGGTGAATTCTTCTCTAAGCCCCTAGACAAGCTGAATTAACTGATCTGAACAATTTGCTAAAGATGTATTTTTTCAGCAATTCCACATTTTTTCTCAGCACTTTTCCTAGTGTTTGATTGTCCTGGCCTTTAGAAAGATTTTGCCACTTTTTAGTCCACATTTTTTTTTAAGCCCTCAGTTACAGTACTTCTGCCTCACTAAATTATCTTTAAGCAGTTCCCTCTGATACCTATGAGCTTTTATTACTGAAGAGAGTGAAACAAAGGTAAGCAAAGTGCTCATTGTACTGTGTACACAGTATTGTGCACACATAGCAAACATAGGTCAAACATCAACTCACCTTGACTGATAATGCTATAACATTCTTCCAGAATGAATTAACAACTATATTTTAAAGTACTTCTTTTCAAACAGTGCTGTGAGCACCATCTACACCATAGTTCCACAGATTGTTTATAAGAACACCACCTGAAAGTGTTAAAATCCTTACAGAAATCAAGAAAACTGGTACCTCCTTCTCATCAGTATTATATGTCTGTGACTTGCCATCAAAATAAATTCAGATTACTTTGACACGAGCTGCTCTTCATAAACCTTCTCTCCTCAATGTGCCAAACAAAGTTCTCCTTCACACAGGCAGCTGATCCAAGTGCTGTGTTTATCTCCACAGAAGAGGTGTATCTATCCAGAGCCCTTTACTTCACTGGAATTATACTGATTTGAACCAACTGAGGATCTAGGTCAGTGAAATTATGTGTTGATTACTAGTAGTCCTAAGAGCTCTCCATATCACGACCTCTTTCCCCAGTTTGAATGTGACTGAACATCTCTGTCAGTAACAAAAGGTGTGGGTTTATCAGTGTATCCTGAAGTGTATTCCCAGCCTGAAGGTTAAAGCTAGATGTTGTAAATATCTGTAGTTATGAGAGGAGTCAGTTCTTAGATCATGTCAAACACCTTCTGGGCTTAGTAGAAATTCCATAAAGTAACTTTTAACAGAGGCAGTCATTCAACTGATGTGTAAAGCTTAAGCAGATTCAAATCTGTCTAGTTTTTCTTTTTAATTCTGCTTTTAAATATGCTAAGTAATGGTAGCAAAAAAAAAAGAGAAAATTTTACATATAAACACTGCCAAGTGTGACTAAGTCTATACTCAAGAAAAAAAATCTCCATTTGTTTAAGACAGTACACAATATTAAAGGAAAATAAAGCTAACTCATTTTAGAATTAGTTTTGTATTCCTGGCCTTAGAAAAACTATTAACCCTGCTAACTATTATCTATATCCTTTAACTGATTTGCTAGAAATGTCAAATAAGTTTCAACTTTTCATCTTAATTTCTTTTTACTGATCAATTCTCAAACTTAGGTTCTACTACAGCAATTCACACATTGCTGTAAAAGTGTAAATTGGAAAGAAACCCTCAACTGTTCAAGCAGCAGCAAATTGCATGGGAAATACAATGCCTCACAGGTGAAAAACAATACAGTATTTTCCCCTTCTCCACTCTGATACAGTGGAAATTGATACTGTGGATGGCAAATTCCCTTACAAAATGAAAGTGCTTATGTCACTATTTTAGTATCAAAGATTAAATTTCATTGTCTTGGTGATACAGCAGTGATCACCACTGAAACTAAAATGGTTGAAGGAGTCATAACTTGTACAGAAAAACAATTTCCAACTTGATTTGGCTTCTGACCTTAATGTAAAAATAAAGTCTTCATGTCTTTGGAGTAATGTTCAGTGTAAGTGTTGGGAGTTGACCTCAGCTTGCCACCAGTTGCCCACCAGGGCTCCTCTTCCTCAGCAGGACACAGGGAGAAAATATGATGGAAAAGCTTTGGAGTGTTGATTGTCACAGGCAAACTAGACTTGATTTGGGGAAATTAATTTAATTTATTGCCAATTAATAACAAAATTGTAGGGCCATGAAAAAAAGAACAAGATTTACTCAATTTCCTCCATCAAAAAGCCTGTCCTCAAACTTTCTATCTTTTTGAATATATTCTTATTTCTCTTATTCTTTCTCCATGAATAACCACAGTTATACTCTTCTTCTGTCACCAAGTCCCATGCTTTACATCTTCTTAATAAGTTATCCCAAATAAAATTTTATTAATTGCAAAAGACATGACTTGTGATTATTTTTCTTTTTTTTGGTCATAATCCTCAGACATTGAGCAAATCAGAACACAACCTCTTGCTTCTCTTACCATGCAAAAAAGTCATGCTTATGTTTTTCCCCCTTTTCATTTCATCTCTGAAATAGTATTTTGTTTTTCCAAGAAACTGATAGTCTTTCTCTGAAATCTGAGTGAGAACACTAACATCTACTTTTCAGGGTTTTAAACACAGCAGGTTTAATGTTCTCTAATCTAGTCTGAAAAAGCAAATTCTTAATTTTTGTTTCAGTACAGAATTCAGTTAACATATAAGAAGCTAAAATGTTGTAATTTTATATTTCCATATGCTTAAAATGTAGAAAGGATTTTTTGTTTCCTACAGAGCACTTGCCTGTCTTACAGTGCATCATTTCAAGTGCAATCATGACTATATGTAGAAGTTTTATCATGTGAGTAGAACAATTATTTATTCCAGTGGAAAAAAAGAGCAACTAAGAAAGAGATCTTAAGTAATATATAAATAAGACAAAATTAGGTGGCTGCAAATCCCAGAAAATAGCAGTTTTAAAACTTAGAAGAATTCAGAGTGCAGAAATAAATTCAATACTGGCATCAAGTATACTGAGAAACCTTTCCATATAGAAACTGGTATGTTCACAAGCTATCAGCTCCTGATTGACTTCAGAAATTAATGAAAGGACACAGAGAATCCTGGATGGTGGACTGTGAGCAACAAATTGTGATAATTCATAAGACAAGAATGCCTGAAATGACTCATTAAGAACATTAAATTGCCAAGTAAGCTTTTCCAAGGTGTCAGCAAATAAGTGGAAAGCCTTGATAATTGTGAAATAATAGGCATTGGTATAAATTTGATTAGATTGAAGACAATAATTCCTTTAATATAAGAAGCTTCTCAAATATTTTTTTACAGTATGTGTTGACTAAATTTTAATAATTTTTTCCATTACACTATTTTTCATTTTCTTCAGCACCCTAAGAAATTGAAACACATTAGGAAATTAACAGATAATGCAAACCTCCTTAAATTTCATACAATCATTCTGAGGCTGAGCTGAGAAGCTGCATCTGTGCTTGCATGTCACTGTAGAATAGCTCTAAAATGCTCAGTCAAAAGCCTCAAGTAAAGAACTGGGGGTATAAATGTGAGGTAAAATGATTTTTACACTTTCTTATAAGGGAAATGGCCTTTCTACCTAAAAGCGTTGTTCTTTTTGCCTGGTGTCTGGTAAGTGAAATGAAGTTGTTTAAAAAGTTAGCTTAACCTTGAATATAAAGTAATAATTTAAAATTAGTCCTTTGATGTTTTAATATGAATCCATTGGAAAGAAAAACAGCACTGCAGTTCAAAAAGCTGATGAAAGGAAATATTTGACCATTTGTTCTGAAAATTGACACAATTACTGACAAGTATTGAACAGAAGCAACCTCTTCAAAAACAGAGAGGCAAACTTTCCTGAGATATTCTAGTATTTCTGAGAGAGTGATAACATTTTGTGTCTTGCTTTTAAGATATCAAATTGCAGTTAGAAGAACTGAGCTGAAAAGTACAATCACTGAATAGAATTAGTTCTGTTCTCACTGAAACCAGGAGAACTTGAGTTAAAAAGCTGGGCTCCTTGAAGTCATTTGATCAAGATGTGTGGAAGAGAAAAAAGATGACAAATCTAGGAGTGGAAACAGCAGCAGTATGGAAGGATAGACAATAAGGCAGACAAGGTGTTGTAGGGAGAGCATCATCCATTCTTCTGCCTGAGGTCATCTGCATTTTTAGTGTGATGCCTCCTGCACAGTTCCTCCCACTGCCCCTGTTTCAGAGTTCTTCCAAAGACTTGGCTATTTGATTTTGTGATGAAATGGGAGCTTAAGCAGTTTTGAAATCCAGCTCTGGAGTTTTAAATTATTAATAATAATAATAATGAAATAATTTCATGTTGGTAAGAAGGAGAAATAAAACTGCATTAAAAAACCTCCAAAGCCATTAATTGCTTAAGCATGTAGCTGGGTTTAATTAGTAATTATAATAATGTATAGCAACAGTAATCATACAGCAGCCAGGTCCCACTAACAAAGGCATTCATCACCAGTCTGAATTTTTCTGTGCTCTTTCGTTCATGTTCTATCCAAGAACTGACTCTAAGAAAAATCTACCTACTGCATACATGATATACAACAAGTACCTTTATTATCTATTAAAAAAAAAGTGCTGTAATCTTTTCTGCACCTATCAATCCCATCTGTTTGGTACCACACAATGCTGCAGTAGTATGGGGCTTCAAGCTCACCTTAAGGCAAAATCAAGTACCATGGTGAAATTAGTAGAAAAATTCTGGATGGCCTGTAGATGAAATCAGATGAAAAAATATATGTATTTTATCTTCTCAAATAGTACAAGGGAAAAACTTGAGTAATCTACAGTACTTGACTTACTTTCCATTCTAGGTTTGCAATGAAACTTTAGAATAAATACTGTATCTCTTACAAGTAATGGGTGGGATCTGTGAGCATTGAAGTGCAATTTTGATTATCATAGAAAACTTCTGAAAATCATTTTAATGTTTTCCATTCAGTGCAATGCAATAGGGCTATATTTTAGCTCTTTTTTTTCCCTCCTTTCTGTATGTCATTTCAAAAATGAATATCAGATTATTGAATACAAAGAAGTAAAATACCAGTTACACTCTGTTAAAAGCTACTACTAGCTGAAAGGGGGCTTTTGTATTAACCAAATAATGTAGTCTTTTTCTCCAGATTTTCCCAAAGAGTGATTTTCCTCTGTGAAAGTAGTAGCCTTTTGTGTCATGCAGAAAGCCCTGAGACTTATTGGAGCACTGTCATCTTTATTACACTATTATACTTCCCTGCTCTTGTTTTTTCATACTTTTGGCAGTCTCACCCAATCTGCCTTTTCACCATCTTTGTGACTATCCTTGAAAATATTAATAAGATGTATGTAAATAATTCTAGTAATGCATCTCATCCTAAAAGTTTGATAAAAAAAAAAGCAGGATCATTAAAAAAAATATTCATAATTAAATAATTACATCTAATGAAAGTTTTGTGCTTATTTTTCATCAGTGTGTTAGAAGTCAGTCATTTGTGAACCCTGTCAGATGAGAATCAATAGCCCAATGACTTTCAGAGTGAGGCTGGAATGGTTGGTAACAGCAGTTTCTTGTCATTTCTACTTTCTGCTTAGATATATTTTGAAAATAGAAATGCATCATGAACATAGTAAATGAATATGCATCAAAGGAAAATATCAGTGAAAAAGAAAAACTGCCTCACAGTAGAATAGTAATTCCTGTGTGATTTCTGAGACTGGTAAAGAAGAAAAGTCATCATCCCTGGAAGTATTTGAAAGACTTGCAGATGTGGTGCCTGGGTCATGGTTTAGCAGAGACTTGGCAGTGCTGGGTCTGGGAAACTAAAGATACAATTTGCAACACAACATCACGAGGGAGACCTAAATGGTATTAAAAATAACTATCTGAATATGCATCTAGTATTAATCCATGAGCTATTATTGCATTTGATGCAGCCTTGCTGGAATATTATCTGAAAAATCATATACATTGTCATTACTTCAGAAGAAAGTCTAAAGCTAAACCAAATCAATCCAAAACAAAAAAACTGCATCAAAAAATAGGCAAAGAAGGAAATAGGTCAGCACAGCAGTAAAGGCTGTTCATTTACCTCATTCACTGGTCACTTGTATTACCTATTTGCAATTCTTTCCCTTAGAAACTGGCCATTGTTGAGGGCCCACCCACACTTTAATACAGTCCATGATTTACTGCCAGCTTTAAAGGATGCTGTATTAAATACTTAGCAAGCAAAATATCAGCAAATCATTTCTGGATTTACTGCCCTGTATTAATACTTCAGTGACTAATTTTCTGCCCAACATTTCTGGTAGCTGGTAGTTGTTATTTACTTTATGTCATTTATCATGGAATTTCATATTATTCACAGCAGAATTCACAGATTCCCATCAGGTCAGAATTCATTCGCATTGTATAATGTAAAACACAGAAGAAAGAGAACCTCTAGTGTGATAAACTTCCAGAAACAGCTTGAAATGGATGGTTCAGCCCTGCAAAGGATCAAAACCTCCTTTATTAAAAGTTAAAAAAGACACAGAGATGGTGGAAATGTAAGAGTTTAAGTTTTGGTAAATTTAATGTCAGCAACAACTGAAAAAAAAAAAAGTTCTGCTAATATTCTTGGTTGGCTGGTTTGGGGATACTGGGATTCAGTTACATATTAGAACAAGGATCAATCTGCTTGTGATCTAGACTGTGACAGCATCTACCCATACTCTTGATTTGTTAATATGGGGAGGGTTCCACCCTGTTTTTATGCAATGATGATGTGATGTGATTCAAGGGAGGCTGATCTAGAAAGCTCTGAGTCTACTTTCTCATACCATGGCATTAAAACACACTGATTTCAAGGACTAACTGAGCTGAATTAAATAAGTTCCTGTAGGTCAGGTGGTCAGACCATGAAGAGGTTTGTAAAGCCCATGCTTTTGAGGTCTATCTCAGGCAGAATGGGTCCAGTTATTGCAGAAGTCATTGTGCACTCATTTAATGTAGATCAATGAGGAGATTTCTGTGATTTTCACTCACATCCACTGCTAGAGAACAGGGAGAATTGACTACATAAATTTGGCTCCTTTAAATGACACAGGTGAATACACTGACTGGTGTTTGGGCATTACAAAGTGTAATTATTATTGGTTCTGACAATCCTTATTACTCTCCATATTCAGATGAGCTCACTGACTAAAAAAATTGACTAATTACACATATGCTTCACACTTAATTAGCCAAACAAGTTTGAAACCCAGCTGCATCAAGATGTTACTTATAGAAAAGCCAGCACTTGCTGAAGAAGGGGTTTTGATCCTTTGCAGGGCTGAACCATCCATCTCAAGCTGTTTCTGGAAGTTAGACATCTAACTGCAGTGCTCAAGCACCCACACTACGTGCAGACAGTCAAGAAGTTATGCAGCCATTAGAATTTCCAGGCACTTCCTATTTATTCATAATCAAATATCCACAAATACTTGAGCTTTCACCTGCCAGTGTTCAGCATCACTCCACAGCATGGATCTGGGAATGACAGCAAAGAACTAGGAACCTACCACAGCATCCTCACTTCCCCTTTAATTAAAATCCAGAAAAACCTTCTTCACCATTATATTTTTTTTTTTTTTAATTCCCACAGATATTTTTTCTTTCCTTACTCCGAGCATAAAGCAAAAAGTTCATCTTTCACTTACTATAAATATCCTGCTCTTAGAAAACAGAAGGCAGATTCTTTCACATGCTGACATGCTTGCTTGTCATTGCCCAACACAAACAAAAACTACCAAGTAAATCTCAGGTGGTCAGGATACCTAACTGGTTGCACCTAACCCATTGTACCTGCTGAAAGAAGGATGATTTGCAGTATGTGTAGTCAGGGCTGAGAATGACTACTAAGACAGCAGCAGTTTACTGAATGACTGATTATTTAGTGATGGAATGGTATGTGTGGTAATAAAGACTTGTCATGTTCAATAATCAGGTCTGGAGGAAACAATCCATGACAGATATGCTAGAGAAGAACAGACTCATTTATCTCGGATCTTAGGAAGAGGAGAGCATGGTAGCTGAGACACTTACACATCTTCATCTGCTTCTGACTTATTACAACCAGTTGCTTTTTTAGCAGGAGAGGGAAGATATTAATCTCAGCATTTGGCATATCACATCAACCAACAAACACAGATTGAGCAGTGTGCTTAGTATTCTTTTCTCGCAGACTTAATTTTAAATCCTTCACAAGGAAACAAGTCTTTTATTTTATTTATTTTTTCTAAATGTAAGACACATCTGTGGGCTTTTCCACCATCTTGAATCATAAATGTGTATAGTTTCATGTATACTGAATTTATATGCCTGTTTATATTTTTAATTTTAATTGATTTATATGGAGTATATAGTGTAAATATGTAATAGTTATATCCATACACGGATCCATTTGCTGTCAGTCCTCATCTTTACATATTTTTTCCAGTTACATGTCTTTAAATAAATAAAAATATGGAAATGCAGCTACTACAGCTGAAGTGCTCATTTTTGTGAAATCCAAAATGTGTATGTAGAACAGGAAACTACCAAGAAAATGATCAACTATGTGATGTACTTTAAAAAGAAGAAAATTAGATGCAACTGATCTGATTTTGGCAAACAGGAAGCAAACTGAATTTCTAAATCACAATTCTCCAAACTGTCTGTTATTTCCCCATCTGACTTCTTAGGAAGACAGGTTTATATTTTTTCACTAAATCCCAACACTGCCTATACTGGTTAGTTGTAAAAATATCTGTTCATTAACTTATTAAGTTAGGAAGGTCACTAGATCTTGGAAATACATCAAGTGTAGTGATAAGCTTCAGAATTGGATCTGAAATTGTAGATGTATGAAAGAAAAAGTGTGTCATGGATCCCTTGTATACAATTAGGTACCCAATTTACAGCCATAACACAGAGGAAGGAGAGGAGACAAAAGGCAATGTGTACAGCTGCACAAGCCTGCAAACAGAGAAATTTAATCAGATAGCACTTTAACAGAAAATAAACCCCTCTCTTTTATGCTCAGAGACACATCCTTCCTTATTTAATGTTTGTCAGTCTTACACTCTCAGTTGCATAGCAGCCCATATCAAAAAAGAGTGAAGAAAAAGTCCATTATAGCCAAGTCCAGTTTACCTCTGGGGCTTTACACCATCTTGCTGGGAGGTAAGAATAAGTGCTGGATCATTTTGCTCCTGAAGGTGCCTCTCCAGCCTCTCACTGGCTATGAAACCAGTAAACTTAATTAGTGATAAAATCAGAAGACATGGCAGCTGCCACTTTCCTTCTCTGATCTAATTAAATGTATTTGAACGTATGCATGTAAACATCTGGAGGGGATCTGTACCTAAATCCTTGTTTTTTCTAAGTCAAATCAGTTTAAACTTACACCATTTTTGTTTATTTCATCTAAATTATCAGAAGAAAGTAGGCAAAACAATAAGTTACATTCTGATTGCTATATTTGGATGACAGTTCTGTTCTGACTAAATACTTCTTTATGTAGTTGATCTCCAGCTGGAAAAGTTTTGTCCACTGACAAGAATATTTTGTGGATCTTGAGGCCCTGTTTAGCCCTTATCAGTAAGCACTCATGGTGAATTTATGCATGCATGTTGTTTTAAGAAATTTTTGTCTGAGCATAAATTTGTTCAAAGGGCAAAATCTGACAATTTAAGAACAAAAAAATCAGTCTTTTGTTCCCAAGACATGGAAAAAAAGGCATGTTAAGAAATATTAACAGTATTTTTGATCTTTTGAGTTTAAATATTTTTTTCCCCCACCGTGAATTAATATCCTAAGTGCTGGAGAACAGATTATATGGTTAGGCATTTTACTTTTTAATATTTAACATACAGTCCATTTTACCAGCTTTCTGTATGCATAATAACAAGGCTATTTTCTTCTAAAGGCACAATATATTACAGACTTTTTTTACTCTTTTTTTTTCCCCTCCCTTAATGTAAATCATTCTTCTAAGTAGGCACACAGACCTGCTCACCAGAAGCCCTATGGACCTATCTAGAAGTGCATTTTGAACTTCAGTGGTATTGTTTGATGTCAATATTTTGGTTTCAAGGTCTAGTCAGTGATGTGTCATTACACATGTAACACTAGACAATTATCCATATAATATATTATATTGTAGTTCTTTCAAGCATCACAATTGGCAGAAAACCCCTAAGCACACTACCTGAACTCCCCTACCCTATTTATTGTAAAGAGATGGCTTCACATAGCTGAAACCACTTTTAAAGTGTTTCAGAATCTTGAAGTAGATAAGAGTTTGATTTCTGTTGTTCACAAGACTGAAATCACTTAACCTGAATGCAGCAGTGTGCTCCTGGCACAGATGCAAACAGCCTGAAGAAGGTGTGAGTTGGTTACTGCCACCAGTCAGTTCTCTGCCATCTGTCACAGGTTCCATTCTACTGTGATAGTTCAGCCTTCTCTGCTTTCAATCCATGGAGTGGTTACTATGGATTTAAATCACTGGGTAATTCAGGGAGCACCTGAAGATGTCCCTAGGTTAACTACTTGCTCAAAGCATGTTCAGCTCTGGGGTCAGGCAGGTTGATTGGGGCTATGCAGCTGGGTCTTGAAAACCCTGGAAAATAGAAAGACACTGCTCAAATTCTCTGGGCACCCTGTTACACTACCTGACTTTCATCATGGGGGAAAAGCTTCCCTTTGTATCAGACTGAACTTGTCTTATATTTCATGGCCGTTGTGTCTCACACCATCACTGCACACCACTATGAAGAGCCTGCTCCTGTCTCCTTGCTGACCTCCCTGGAAGAATGGGATGCTGTTGGGCTATTCTGTCCTGAACAAGCCCAGCTCCTTCTCCTCATAAGTGAAAGCAGCCCGACCCTTGACTCTCTTGTCTTGGTGACACCACCCTGAACTAACTCTCCAGTTTAGCACTGGATTCCTTGTACAGGGGCAGGGATGAGAGTGCAAAACTCCAGACCTAGTCTAACAGATGTTGTTTAGAAGGGATAATCACTTCCCTTGACCTTCTGGCTGTACTCCTGGTCATGCAGCCCAGGACTTACTTTCCTTGCTGCCAGATGCAGTATGCATGGAGGGATGCTGCCCACTGGCTCACTCCCAGCTTGCTGTCAGCCAGGATCCTTGGGGCCTTTTCTGCAAAGCTGCTCCCCAGACAGTCTGGGATTTTGCAAGGGGTTGCCAAAGTCCTGGTACAGACTGAAGAGCTTCTGAATTTCTGTAGTTAGGCAGTATTTCTGTACCAGGCATATGAATTAGTTACAAAAGAGATGAAACTTAATAGTCATCTGGATGTTGACAATGGAATAAATAATCTAATCTAAGTCATCTGGTAGCAAAGCTGAATCAGAAAGGGATGCTTTAGAGTGATGAGACTGGTATAAGCAGGCAGTAGCTGGATGAGGGAAGCAGGCAGTATAGTTAGTTTCTTTTCTAAGCCCCACAAGAAACTTAGAGTAAAAGGAGCATTCTCTTTGAGTTCTTCAAACACAGTACATGCAAAGATCTGTGAGAATGTCTGGGGACTTACTCATTGCTTGGCATTTGTCTATTGCTCTGCAGGATGCAGCTGCTCATTCTCACACAGTTTGCAGAAGTTCAGGGTCTTCTGTCAGTCACACAACCCAGTATAGCCCAGGTAACTGGTACCACTCATGTACAAATCTTTATTCAGACTGTTAGTGACTAGGCAGACTATCTATCCATTTATGATCTGTGAAGCTGCAATCATTATAGTTAAAATTTAGAATAGAAAAGGTGATAATTACACCTGATGGAAAAGCAAACTACAGATAAAATCACAAGCTCATTCACTTCTACAAACAGTACCATGGGTCCTGAAAGCTGAATGAAAAGGAGTTAATTGGCTTTGAAGAAAAGATTTAATAGTCTGGAAGAATTATTGCTTCCACCAGGATGGTAGAAAGCAAGTCTTTTATGTTATATCCTTTACAGTGCTACGTGTAAAATCAAATCAGGAATGAACTTGTGTTAGAGCTGGATGGAGAGTAATCCAGCAATCCACAGGTTACATTTTCATATTGGAAGTGCAGCAGTGTTCCACTGACACAGCAGAGTTAATTGTTCAAGGTAATTATTATGCCACATATGCAACTACCTGCTAAAAATAAAAAAGAAAAAGAAAAAAGAAGTGAAATTTTAAAAATGTAACAGGAGCTCTGAGGTTATGGAGTCTCTGTGAGCAGCCACCTTCACTGAATATGCTTTTTACCAGATTACCATTAAGAGAGTAATGAGGAGAATTTCTGTCTAGCAATTTACTTCAGTAAATTTTTCCATAATTGTGTTTCTTATCTAGAGAGGTAATCCATCAGTATTGGTCTGAAGGAGCAAATGTTAGTAAAGATTGCTATCATAATAGCCACACTTCATTTTTCCATGTGTTCTACAATAATAATGATGTGATTGAAAAATGCTAAGCTAGGGACAATTTTGTAATGAAGAAGAAATCCTATTAGGGGTGCTTGCTCATCTCTCATTCTCTTAGAAATGTCTGCTTTTCAGGAAAAACTCTTCTAAAGCATGTTTCATGTTGCTAATGACTGGCTATATTTCTATAAAGCAGTATGCCAAGGAAGGAAAATTAAACAGTGCACTGAAAACCAGAATACCTTTCTGCATCTGCCTCAGCATTCAGAAAGAAATGAGACTGGATTTCAGGGACTCCAGTTGTCTGATTATTTGTCCATGTCTACATCTGTTCTGTCTGCCTATCAATAGAATTAGTTGTTAATTTTCCTATTCAGTTACTGTCTTCAAGTGATGCTCCTATTTCAGTGTTGTAAATTTACATGTATATACTTCCTTGGAATGTAAAAATCCAGGAGGATTTTTAAAGAAATGAACCCTTATGATTTTAAATATAATGGGATTTAACTTGCTACCATATTGGTTAAAATAGAAGGGTTTAAATAGAAGGCTTTTCTTCAAATTAATGTAATTTAAATGTAATTAAGAGTCATAAATCGATATAACTAGGAAATACAGCCTAGAATTTGTTAATGAGCCACAGCCAAGTGTGTTCCTCAAAATGCAAAATTTCAGTCCAAGTCAGTATAAATTCAGAGTGACACTTAACTTGCATTTATTTTAAAGTTTAAAAAAACCCAAACGACTGAAGGTTTTAAGTAATGTTAAACATATTAAATAACTATAGAAGGTATCATGAAATAGCTCCTTTTCTGCAAAATAAGTCTCTTTAAAAACTCAAAAAGCAGCAACTCTTCTAATATTGACTACTATGACTAACATTAAAAAAAAAAGTATATTTGGTTATAAAAATGAAGTTGAAATTTACAAATTCAGACAGCTTGGTTCAAGTAAAATTACACATCCTATTTTCTGGTCCCTTAAAGTCAGGCAGTTTATTTACATTCCCCTTCAGATGTGATGCATAGTCATGACTCTCTGGAGAAAAGCTATATACCACATTATACTTTTTCTACTGATCAGAGAGTCTTGATCATGTAGAACATTTGTACTCAGTGATACATGTTAAGTCCCATTTTGAATTCAGAATACCTGCATTTGCCTTGTCTGGTGTTCATTTCTCAGTTCTAAGTAAAAACTTAGAACAACTTCTACTTTTTATCCCACACACATAAATACACCTGGCCACAAACAGAAGTATGCTTGACTAAGCTTACTAAGGCTTTAAAAAAAAAAATAATTTAATTAACATTTAGAACTTCAATTAAATCTTGCCCTCAGATGAACTTACCCAGTTCTATACTCCATTGATTCTAATGATGATAACAAGAGCCTTTGCTTCGTTTTGACTATCACAATAATGACAAAACAACTCATCTATACAGCTCCTCTGCAGAAATGCTCACTCACTTGCCACCCCTGAATGCTTCTATTTTTTGGTAATTTTATTTATTCCTAAGACCCTAATTATTATTATTTTTTTGTGGTTTTGTTGTTGTAATTTGCAATAATTTTTATCTACCTGATTTTATTTGATGGTCTGTTTTACAATTTAAACAGACTGAAAACTCTTTTTCTACTGCTATGTTCTTTCATAGATGCAATTAATTTATTATATAGTCAAAATTAGTGTGAAAACACTGCCACAATGGTCACATTAATATTCTGAGATAAATTAATTGAAGGCTAAAATAATATTTTACAGAGTAGACTAAGAAAAAAATAGACAATTCAGCATATACTTTACTTGTATCTGCTTCTCTGAGTAAGTTATTTGCAGCACTTTCCCATCATTCTTCTGGATCTTGCAGATTCAGGGTATCAACTTCTAAAAGAATCCAAGCACAACAACAGAAGATCTTGTTCTTTTCTAACTTACTCTGTTCCTGCTCCACTTGTTTGAAGAAACTCAACATTACATGCATTCTTTAGACCATATATTCTTTATTTCTTGATCTAATCATAATGGAATTGATGATATATTTATTCAAGTGGAGTGTGTATTCTTGAGAACATTCCTGTGATTAATTATGAATGTTAAGTACACAGCAAAGTGTATATCCAGAGGAGGTTGGTTCAGTCCAATTAGGAATTTCCTTTATTTGATGTCACTAAACTTTTACCAAAAGCAATCACTATTAATCATCAGTTCTATTAATATATTCTGCATTTTGCAGCCAGACTGCACTGATGAAATATGCTTGGGCATGAAGTGTTCAGAATGGGAACAATAAGTTAGAATGGGCTACCAAGGCCTGTCTTCTTCTTAACACCTATGAATATTGAAATGCTTCATTTGTCATCTATTGTTTGGACTGATTTCACAATATAGAGTAAGATCTTAGTACTTTTCCTTGGAGCATTTGTATCTAATGCTTTAAAGAATAAACAGAAGACAATAATTTTACTTCTCTAGTAATAGCAGTTTAAAACTGTATGCAATAAACAGGAGTACAGCCCAAGGCTGTGAAGAAGGAAAGATGGAGCATTGGAAAAGACACTGCCTTCTGCTGCTGGTGATTGTTTAGAAAAAATATTACATAAATACAATAAAGTGCTGCAGAGAGTTCCACAGATCTACCTCTTCCTCTTGTTCTTGTACTGATAGGGTGAAGTTGCACTGTTCCTAGAGGTTAGAACCCTTTATTCTAACTTCCAGTTGGGTATTTTCTTTTTTCTTTTTCTTTTTCTTTTTTATGATACTATTAATACTGCTGTTTACAATTTTTGCTATCTTAGTATTTACCTTCATGGTTTCAGAGAGAACATTCATTTGGGTAGGACAGATGAGCCAAAGGTTTTTTTCAGCTTCCTTCCCTTTGGTAGGTTTTCCAATGTTGATAATATAGTAATTTCCCTGTAATTTCCCCTGCAATTGATGTCATTTTTGTTTTGCTCAAAAGAATATATATTCCAACTGAAGCTTGCAAAATCACAATTCAATCACATTTCCATTTGCCTACTGGAAATAGCTTGAATGATATAGCCTAGGATTGTATCTGCTTTTCCTGACATTTTTCTTTGCCAAATTGTTTTTATAATTGCAGTATTTCCATCATGTCTCTGATGATAAAGCAGAAAAGTCAACAACATGTTATTCTGTCATTGAAGACGAGAGATGAAAAATTATAACACTACTGTCCAGTTACAAAAGTGTATATAGTTCTGTGGGTATAGGTATATATATAAAATACATATATACATATAATGTCTGTGAACATATTCACAGGGAAAAATATTCAATGATACTTTTATGCTTTAGATTCCATAATGTAGGTTTAGAAACGCAGCAGAATGTACGTATATATATTTATTCTGAGAGGTTTCCAACTCAACACAGTGTTTCTGAGTGGATGGGGCAAATGATTCTAAAAGAAATGTATAATTCCAAAAACCTCAGTTTTTTTTAACAATATCAATTATTTTCTGTCAGCTGTAAATCTGTGAAATCTGACCAAAATGACAGAACAATTTTTTTTTACTTGAAAATGTCATTATTTCTTATCTCTGTATTTTCTTTCTTTAACAATTTGTTATAAATAAACCAGCAGTATATATTAATATATTATTGGATTTCCAAATGGATCTCATTCCACTTTATCAAAGCACAGAACACCTGGACACAGAGACATTAGATGACAGAGAAGTCTCTGAACAAAATAAAACTCTATTGTTTAAAATGTGATAAAACCTTACTTCACTGACTACTGAAGTTTAGTTCATTTCATTCAGACAGTATGGAATATGGCAAGGAAATGCATACAGAATCTGTCACCAGTTTCTTCTTTAGCAAAGAAGTGAGAAAGTTGCTCTGAGTCAGATTTTGTTCTCATTCCACCAGCAACTTCATTGCAGCAATTGAAGCTGAACAAAGCGTGAAGTGAAAAAAGCATCCTCCAAAACCTCAGAGAAAAAAAAAAAAAGTATTAAAAAAAAATCAATGAGACTTAGTGCCATGATCAGAGACATCTCAAGGCTGCTCAGACGTGTAGATAAAGATGACTTCTACTTCCAGCAAATGAGTAGCTATGAGTAGACTACAAGGTGAGGTATGAGGAGCAAAGTTGGGGTAGGAAGATGAGTAAAGAGAGGAAGGGGCAGCACCAGAAGCAGATCATTACAATTAACAGCAGCATCCACTACCCCATCACTCTCCAGAGTAACCCCTTCTTCTCCAGAAGGCAAGTAGAGGCAATGCAGTGTGCAGGGGTGTGGTGTTTTGCCTCTCAGCAACATGATCTCCTACACCGATGGTCATTCTGCCTGCCCTTAGAGCTGCCTTCCTCTTGAGGACAGTGACATGTAAATGAAGAGCAGTTCAGAATTCATCTCTCACAGCTGCAGGTGGAAGTTTCATTAACAAGCCCTCATCTGTGAATGGCCCATGGAGAGGAAGGTGGTCAGCAAAATTACTGTATACAAGGATGGGAAAAAGCCTTTCCTTCTGAAGCTGTAACTGGTCCAAAAGAACATTTATAGCTGTATCATCCAAAATGTTCCATTTTATATAGTGGGATGTGGCTGTTGACATTTATCAAACAGTGGCTAATATCAGTGTGAATTGTAAAAAAATACTTGAAAAATGCTAAATGTTAAACAAATATTTTGAGGATTGAGGCCTTCCAGAGAGTGTGTATGGAAAAGCTGGTTAAAAGGCAATCACGTGTTCAGTAGAGTTGAATCTGATGGCAGCTGCCACAGGAGAACTAGCAGACCTCAGATATGAAAACAGTTCTTTTTTTCCCTCTTTGCATATTCTTCAACATTAAAGAAATCAGCCTAGATGAACTGAATTTTTAATAGTTCCTTCTCTTTCTATTCAATTTTTGATATGAAACCTTTACAAACTATGCTGAAAAGACAGAAAAGGAAACTGAAATGAAAAGGGAACAGCAGTTCAGTTCTGAGAAGTGCCCTGGAAAGAAGCTGTCATCAGTGACATGGGACTTTTTCCCTCTCTCTAGACCAAAAACACAACCTAGTGCAACCCCATACTCAGGAGGAAAAAAGAATGAAGGTACTTGAGGAAGAAAGCATGGAAACAATCTCTTTGATGGCCACTGAATAAAAACAGTAAAGAATGATGTACTGTAACTGCAAGATTCAGCTTCCTCCAGAGAATGCTGTTGAAAAAGATGGTAAGGATCACAGAAGAGGAAAAAGTTGGTTCCATGTAGAAACCCAGCACAGGGTCTTACTTTGAAAATGTTCTTAAATATTAATTAAAAAGTCATGTCCAAACACATACAGGTTGTGACCCTACATGAAACTGGCCAAGTGTTTTTATTCCACGAGAGTCTCGTCAGTAATCAAAGCTTCTCAGAGGTCTCCAGGGTCAGGGGACTGTCACATGTAAGACACGTTTGAATTTGCAACTGGCATATTAAAAAATAAAGAAATAAAGAAACCAGAAAGCTATGTGTACGTAACGTGCTTGTTTAGAGTCTAGTTTCAAGTACATTTGTCACCTACTAGAAAAATGCCCTTCATCAAACCTGCTTGGCTTTGAACAAAGCCAGACTGGTGAAGATTTCCACAGCAAAGATTTCCACAGATGAGATCCAACACAGGTTCACTTCATAGATGTAGAAAAATAGAATGAGAGAATAAATTGTTCAGAGAACAATCTATCTACTTTAGATTGAAATTTCTCATACTTTAAAACTGTCTATTTCTTTCTACAATTATGGCTACCTAGACAACTTGTACAATAAAGGCACAAATCAGATTGTAAGATCTGTGAGGTCTATGTTATGATATCACAAAATAAAATGAAATAACATTAAATACTGACAAAAACTCCTGATGTGTTGCTCTTCTCAGTTATTCTGGATCACATAGCTGTATGCACATATTTTTTTCCTTTGGAATCAGATGCAAATTCTAAATAATCTCTGCCATCTCTAGATGATAGTCAGGTCTCCACAAAGTCCACAGTAAAACTTACCTAATTATCTATATAATTAGAGGATGGTTGTGTATAACTTCATCTTTCCAAGCATTGTTTTCAATCATGGAATAGAAGCAGGCATTTCAAATGCACAATTAATCTGCCCTATATAGAAAAGCATGGCTTCTTTTTTTCTTCATTTTAAACCTGGTTCCAGTAGGAAACTGCTTCTAATTCAAATAAACTCCCATTAGTTTCAGTTTTACACTGCAACTTCTTGCAAGGATTCAGATGCAGTCTTCTATTTATCATCTAATAGTTTTTTGTGTCCTGTCATGCATTTTCCATCTCTTCTTTCCTGTCTCATTCTGTATCTGTGTGACATATTTGCAAGTCTGATGCATATTTCTTTAAATTGTCTGAGGTTTTACATTCAAACCTTTTATTCCTGTTTCCT
Organism: Ceyx melanurus; assembly: GCA_024611195.1. Lineage (NCBI taxonomy): Eukaryota > Metazoa > Chordata > Aves > Coraciiformes > Alcedinidae > Ceyx > Ceyx melanurus. The sequence continues at coordinate 51,680 of JANHGL010016567.1, forward strand.
TTATTGTAGTTGTCTTTTATTCACTGTAGTTTGTCCTTGAGGCAGGTAAAACCTGGAGCTACCATGCAGGTGCTGTTGGGCCCTGTGCATTCTCAAATATATCTGTGAACAGCACAGAGCCATTAATGATTTTGCAATCCTGTGGAAATATGAGTCATGCAGGCTGGATACAGCATCTGCTCACTGGAGTGGTTTAAAAACTTGTGATCCATCCTGACACAATTTCAGGTGGCTATGCAAGGGACTGGACAAGATAGAGCTGTTGTCAATTTGGTTATCCCCACTGATATAAAAATAAATACTCCCCAAATAATCTGCTTAAATCTACCTCTGCAGTTTGGTTATTATGATCTAATATAGACTGTTTTCAATCTCGTGCATAAAAGTCAACTTAAAAAAATATTTCTAAAAGACACATCTTAACTGACTGTCTTGTATTTGCCCTGCTTGGAGAAGTCACTGTGTGACAGAGAAAGAATTTCACCCCTTCTCTTCCTCTCACCTGCTTGACAGAGGTATATTCTCAACCTTGTGAAGAACAGACACTGGCTGGATTCTAACAGGAAATCCAATTTTAAAGAAAAAAAGAAATAAGAAATTTATAACTGAAACTTGAATCTTGTGCAGAGTTTTGGAAATGGCCAGTTTTCAGAGAAGAAATAACCAATTTGCATCTGCACAAAAACCCAAGCTTTTGTCTCTTCTACATTACACTGCTATTCTTCTGCTATTAATTTTGCTGTGCAAAGTGAAGGGAAGCAGATATGGGAGCACCTGATTCATCTGTCACATGCTGTGTATGTGGCCATGGAGTCTCAGTGACAACTGCAGATGCTTCTTGCATAAAAACTAACTTTAAATGCTGATGATTCTGCAGTTGGGCTCTCAAATCCCTATTGCTACAGCACTTTTATGGAAAGGGCTGTAACAAAAACTTTTTTTTTTGTTATTGTGTATTGCACATCATATTTGCCAGGATCTACCCAATAACTTCTTTTTCCTGGTCTGGTGACAATACTGCAATTTTCAGAGGAAGTATCTTTAAAAAGTCTGATGTTCAGATCAAGTAAAAATCCTTTAGACCAACATTCAGCTTAAGATAAAGTATTGTAACACACCCTCGGAGGAACTTCTTTCTTACTGACATCTGTCATTTTACTAAGGTGAAGTCATAGAAGTAATTTATGAGCAAACCATGTCTGTCTGAATCCCTAAGGGTTCATTCCTCCACTAAACTTCAGCTTTCTAATAAGGAAAACAAATACAATGTGTTTATCTCCTTTTTCAACACACCTACACACATTAATTTATTCTACTTACACAGAAAAAAAAAGAGTGCTGCCTTTTAAAAACATTTATAGTGTATTTATACTTCTTGTATAAATTTATGTTACTTGTTCAAACAACAACAACAAAAAAAGGAAATAAAACAAAGAATAAAACCACTAGCTCCTGCTTGATGCTACACCTGGGACTCTTCCACAGGTAGGAGTTGTTCTGTTGGAACTCAATCTCTTCCTGCAACTGCAGCACAGGAGAAAACACAACTTGTATTGCTCACATCTCTGCATGGGAAGTTCTTCACTGTGCTCTATCCACCCTACAGCTAATTCATCTGTCCAATAAAAACTGACTCGAGAAGAAGTGATAACTTGTCTTAGGTTTTTGCTGATCATTATTTGCTTTTTTCATGTGAACTCAATCTTGCATTATTCATGTAAAACATTACTGTGAAGCCAAAAGAATTTCTCCATAAATAAGGCAAACTGCCACTCTCTGCTGGCCTGCTTCACGTTTTTTTCCCTTCATATTTGCACAACCACATTACTGCCCCAGAATTTCAGGCTGAAATTAACCAAATGAACCAGCAAGTAGTACCGACTAACAAGACATGGCAGGTCTGAGATTAGTATTTCTTTTATTTCCCTAGAAATACACTTTTTGTTGGTTTTTTTGTTTGCTATGGAAATAGTTTTGAACAGTTGTGGCCGAGTATTGGCTTAAACTTGCTAAAAATAAAACCAGCAAAACTGTTTCTGTGTCCTTCAAACAAATAAAATCAGTAAAATGGATTATTTGTCAGAATCAGACATGCTGCATGTGAATTCACAAATGAGACTTGTGATAAAAGAAAAATGAAATCACAGATTCCAAGGTGTTCAGAGAAAGACACTACTGCACAATGCAGTCTTAACTGTGCCTTTTGCTGCTGCTGTTGAATAAGATCCATGTAATCACTTTTTTCACTGATATTTTAGTGTACGTATCTCAAGGCAACAGGTCTTATATTGAAAATGTGAGGGAAAACAGAGAAAATTTTTCTCTGTCCTGCTTAAAATAAGCTGATTTGTTATTTTTTTAATGGTTCAGTTTTAATAAAATATGTACTACATTATATATAATGATATAATATTTTATAGTATATATGCTTTTTGTCATAAAACATCTATCTTAATACAAAATGGTTGATTCTTATGGAATAAGCACCGAATGAGAAACTAAATATTCTTATTTTATTTTTTTTAGCCTAACACTATTTATAACTTGCTCTTAGAACACAATTACTCACTTTCTGTAATCTTTTATCACTACATTTTCTGAGTGGTCATTATTCTACCTGTCACTTGTGGTGTGAAGTGATGGTATTATAACCACTGAAGCATAGAGTCATTACTGTAACTAGAATTAGTTACTCAATTTAAGATGCCTGTGCCCTGATAGAAGACTCACCCTTTTTACCATATTTATTCTTAAAATACTCAAAATTTTACCAAGCAATGAAAGAATGCCCTTTTACTGAACACATGGGGCTTGCACTTGCCCAGATTACAAAGAAATGTCACGAAGCTGACAGGGACAGCACTGATATTACCAGGGGCATTTGAGTGTCCAAGTCATCAGATTATTCTTCATGAGATCAGCAGACGAGGTCTCCTGATTTTTTTTCACTCTTCTTCATGCCATCTTAAGAAAGAGGCAGGTTCCCTGTTCTGTAGAACCTTGTTTTATTCCCATCATCTTATGTGATGAATGAGGTTTGGATTACATAGGAGAAAAGAACTAATTTAAATCATTAGAGATTCCTAGTTTGCTCCAGTGCCTGACCACTATCTCAGTAAAGAATTTCTTCCTAATATCCAATCTAAACCTTCCCCGACACAACTTGAGGCCATTTCCTCTCGTTCTAAGGAAATTCTCACTCTAAGGGAGGAAAAGGAGGGATGGATAGATGATTTTTCATGTAATACCTTAAAATACATTTTTATGTACCTTGAGCTCTAATTCAATGTTTGATCACAGTATTACACAAGCAAGATCTGCTGTCACCATAAGAAAATGTTAAAACATCATTTTAGGAAAAAAAACCCCCAAGTAATTACAAGTTGAATGTACTTTACTTGCTTTTCAGTGAAGAAATGGCAGAGCTCACTGGATAAAGGAATGGTAAATGTCGCTGAAGGAAGATGGAGCTGGAGTGTTTTCAGTGGTACCCTGTGACAGGACAAGAGGTAATGGGCAAAAGCTGGAACACAGGAGGGTCCATCTAAATATGAGGAAAAACCTCTTTACTGTGAGGGTGGCAGGGACTGGAACAGGCTGCCCAGGGAGTAGTGGAGTCTCCTCTGGAGATATCCAAACCTGCCTGGATGCAATCCTGTGTGATGTGCTGTAGGGAAACCTGCTCTGGGGGGGCTGGACTGCATCATCTCTAGAGGTCCTTTCCAACTCCAGCAATTCTGTCATTCTGTGAGACCATGGTAAGAAAAGGAATTCTGAAAAACTTTGGTCATTCTTGTGATATATGTGGTAATGGGGGATAGTGGATAATGATCCCAGTTAAAAAAAGATGTTTTCATCCAAATCTTCCAGGAAGAGAGAAAGGTTTCTGATCGTGGCTGCATTTTCTCTCTCTGCTAATGGAAAGTGTTCTTCTAGTATCAGTGGGGTTTCTTGTACTGAAATAATTCCAGATTGTAGACTATTTTTCCTTTGCTGCTTATATTTCACTTACAGACATTTGAGATTTAAACTTTTGATAAAATGTGTTATATTCTCACATCCTAGAAGTGATTTAAGAGTGATCCCCATAAACAGATCCCCATTTCTGAGAACTGGTGTTGCATTGTTATGGAACCCTGTGCTGCACAGTTGATAATAAGAATGAAAAGGCTGAATTGTATCACACCAGGCTTTTACAAATTGAACTGTAGACCCGTGGTTGAAGGTTCTGAATATACCTGTATTCAGAGAAGATACAATTAATAGAATAGCTCAGAGGCATGACTGCCCAGAATCCTATCTCTGTTTTGCACAGGGGTTATATATAAAGTGCTAAAACTCATTAGGTGAAAACAGTGTGTTAATTATACTAAAGTGAAGTCACCTATTGGTAAAAGTGTTTTCTTATTAAGGGGAAAACAAGACTTGAGTCTAGGAATATAATTACAAAAATACAAATTTGATTTCTAGACAAGCAGTAAGATTAGATTCTGCTACAATTTAAAGGCTTATAATTGAAAGTGCAGATTTTCCTATCTACCAAATGAATGCAACTAAAGATTTCTGATCAATTCTTTCATTCCTTTCCTCCTGTGGAAAAAACTGTATATATGAGTCCTAAATATTAATTTCTATCATATCTGTGTGCATAGGAGACTTGGACATATGAAAACAATCCTTTCATCTCATTAGTATTCACTGTGTTAAGTAAATTTTTTTAGCTTTAATTGTGTTGCTTCTAACACAGTATGAACACAGTATGAACATTACCTTTCCTCCACAAATCATTGACTTCTTCCAAGCTTTCTGAGACAACAAAGTCCTACATTTTCTACTTCAATACTAAAAATTCAAACAAATATTTATAAATATGACCATTTAGACCCACAAAGACTCATGGTTCCTAATTCTGAAGACTTTGGCTCCCAAAAAGCTAAGAAACAAAACTGAAGCTGTACAAATACTTTACTATTAACAAGTTACTTTTGTCTGTGTTTCTTAAGAGTCCAGACTATTGAACACTAAAAGGTGCTCTCTTTATAAACTGTAACCTGAATCAATGTGAACCACTTAATGGTTTTCTGATTACCTCATGCTGAACACAGCACCTGCATATTAATTCAACCTGAGGTAAATGTATTTCAAGCATAAAATATGTGTGAAGGAGTAAGGAAAATAAATTACTGGCTTCATAGCTGAAAAGTCTCAAAGGATCAGAGATTTCCTATGTATCAGTGCTGGTATATGTTATCTACAGACAAGAGTCATATGTCAGAATTCTTAAAGCATAACATTATCTACGTGCTGATTAAAACCTTTTCATTACTCTGCAGCAATTTCTAGCAACTTATTAGCAGATATTGCTATCTGAAATAGTCCCATGACTGTAATCTTTAAGGATATCATAATTTTTAAACATTTTTTTTCTGACATACTATTGTGATTGGGGATCTACTACTGTCTATGTATGTGACAACTTTGTTTTATCTAACACTCTTAAAAGGACAATGGGTAAGACAAAAGAAATCTCATTTCCTTGTTTCTGGCTATGTATTCTCAACAGTTTATGCAGATGAACAGCACAGTTTAGCATTTCTGTGGCTCCAAAACTGTTTATTCAGGTTTTCAAAGGGAAGTAAGAAAATATTATCCTAGACTGCCTTCTGGTGCAGTGACTATGAAAAGCTCAAAATCCCTCAGACAAGAAGGCCTTGGAAATCAGGCCACCTTCCTTAAGGCTCTCTTGATACTTCACAACTTAAAAAAGGCTGCTCTAGTTGCACTTACTTTTTGCTGAAGTCCTTTATGTTCCAAGATGAAGAGATGTGTATTGTGAAGCCTTCAGTCAAGTGGATGGCTACTCATCCTGAAGATTATTGGTTACACTCTACAGAAGTTGTCCAAAGGATCTAAAAGCAGAGAAAATACACCTTAGTTTCTCCAAATCACTATTCAGAGCCTCTCCTTCTATTATGGCTAGATAGGGACCAATTTCCAGCATTCCAAGTCATCCAGCAAAGACCCATTACTTAAATATTATACCTAAATATTATACTGGTCAGCCTAGAAGTGTAGAGAAAGCCATTTCAATCTTCCTTCAGTAACAAAACACACTGGAACAAATTTTCCTTTGTCTGGCTTTCACTACCCAACAGCCTAAAAAGTCCCTCCCCTGCTTTCCTGTAGCCCACTTAAGATACTGGAAGCCACAGTAAGGTCTGTGGAGCCTTCTCTTCCATCTTCCTCACCTTCTTCTGTCCACATTCTGTTAACTGATCAGAGATAATTGGGATCTGAGTCATAAAGGACACAGTGTAAGATCCAATAGAAAGTTTAATGTTATTGCAAGTTCAGCAGTCAATTAAGCTCAGCCCACCCAACATGAAGGCCTCTGAGAAAGAGCTTTATTTATCTGTTTTATCTTAAAGAATCATTAAAGCTATAATTTTTCAGAGGAAGAACCCAATGATGGACCTGTCCCCCTAGCACTTGTAGAGTCTTGCTGCCAAGACAGTGTATCTGACATCAAATGCAATGTCCTTTGCCTGTGCTACATCCCACACTGTTTGGGAGACTGGTGGGGTCTATTCTAACAAAAGAAACATGTAGACAGTTGTAATATTACCTGCCTCTGTCTAATGCCACTGCACAAAGGCAGAGGGTTTGGTCCTTCTGGAGCAAAGCAACAGCTAGATGGAGAAGCTTAAGTTAGAAATGGTCCTCAGAAGTCTTGCTACAGAGCAGTAATTTGTGGGTCCTCCTCTGATGGAGGTGTTATTTGAAATAATTCTGAATGATGCTTCCCCAGTGTGCCCTCCATCTTCTGGACTTGGTCATTTAAATGTGAACTCCCACTTTAGGCACTTAAATCTTGTTTGAATAGATAACTTAAGCTTTTCCCTATTTTATAGTAGAGGGTTTATCAGTCTAATGGAAAAAGAAATAGCATAAAACAGTCACTTAAAATCAAAGACAAGTTCCTCCATCACATATAATAATAATACATGCCACTCCCTTACAGTCACATATAGATTACTCATCACTAATACTTTTAAACTATAAGCATTTTAAAAAAAGTAGACTTTCTTTTACTAGAAATAAACTGAGGGAGAAATTATGTTTTTAAATCACATCAAATAATTTCTTATTCTCTTTGGCTCATGTATATGTATAATGGTCACAGAATAATCTTTACATTCTGACCTGCACATGTAATATAGTCCGTGCATTTGAGAACATGTGATACAGTGAAATAGTCTGAGAGACTGAGGACAGCATTTTACACTTTTATGTTAAGACTAGTTAGAAAAAAAATACAATTATTCTCTCTGAGCCCCAGTAAGATAATGGAGGGGAAACAGGAAGGTCATAGACAACGTTGGTTTAATTATCTGTTTTTAAATGCTTGTTATTTTAATAATTCTAGAAAGACCTGTAATATGTAGATGGTAGCATTTTAGATGCTGTCTTGTTAGTCATGAAGATGCCAGTGTTCATGTCTGCACATTACCACCAGCAGGCACAAATGCTTATATAAAAGCAAGAAGCAGATCACAATTCAGTAGATGTAATTCCAGATAAATCTTGATAAACCTTGGCTCTCTATTGACTGTATTGATAATACTGCATTTTCAACAACACAAGCATTCAGAAGGAATAAGAGGATGTCATTTCTTCTTTTTGAACATGCCTTTTAACCAGCAGGAAAGGTTATCTAGTGCAGGGCAGAGTCACTGTACATTTTATTTCAGAAATGAACTCTATTCAGTGATTAAAATTCACAAGTTCCTCCACTGTTCAGTTACAGCCTAGAAGAAATTTAGGTTTCTTTAATGTTCCTCCCTGAAACCTTGCCAGTGATTCTTATCCACAAAGAATAACACTCCAGAAGACTCCACTGAACACATTTTTAAGTGATCAGACAGCAGAATATAAATAAAGAAGCAAAGCTGATTCAGTTGTATCTTCAGCAAGAGAAAATGCAACTTTTGGTTAGACAACTGACCTTGTTTTACAACAGTATCACTCCATACATTCCCTGAACTCATTATACTATGAGAATAACTGAAATTCTTTTACATGAAGTATTAGTGAAATACAACTTAGTCCTTTACTTTGGAAAATAAAGGTGCAATTAACGTTTGAGAACATATAATAATGTGGCCCTGATTTATAATGACAATCACATAAAAATGGAATATTTTAAAAGTTACAAAAGAACCTTGTTTTATTTTGTTTGGTTTTTTTTAGAAAGAAACTGTACTTCTTCACTCATGGGGATTAATTTAATCTTATTTATAGCACTGTAAACTACACTTTAAGCTCTTGCAATGAATCAAAGTACTTGAAGGGTGCTGCCTACCTGTGCCACTGCTGCTGGTGCTGGTGCTGCCTCCCTGCAGGGTGCTCTCCAATGCCTGGGTAACTGGGCAGCTCCCTGGGACAGGTCCATGAAGCACAGGGCTCCCTGGGAACACTCAGGCCTGACAGGCTGAGAGTGCACTGCCTCTGGGAGAACAAATCTTTGCTTTGCTCTTGCTCTTTCTTTTCCTGGGAGACATCCCAGAACACTTGCCTGTGGACAAAGTGGGCCCACAGAAAACATCTATAGCACCCTGATGGAAGGGGGGCAGTCCAGAAACCCTTCTGACCTTTATTATTCTCCAAGACCTATGACATGGAATTCCAGAGAGTTTAATCTATCTTGAGCAGAGTGAGAACTACACACATTGCTTCCTGCATTGGCTCATGGATGTCCTCAGCCTGGATTTTCCACAGCTGCTCAGTATTCTGTATGAGCTTTGCTTTGTGGTTTGGACAGGAGGGTACATCAAAGCTGGGTAATACAGAAATTCCTGTGACAGTTTGCAAGTCTAAAACATTCAGATCAGTTGCCTTTCCCTCTGTTTCCAGGTAAGTTCTACTGAACACAGGTCAGACTCTCAGTATATAAATTTCATTGTTATCCACCTCCATCATGTCTTGTCTCAGTCTTGTTACTTATTGATTCCACAGTTCTCCAAGTGAGGATAAGGCCTCAAAACTAATACTTTTTAGGAGGTGAAAGTCATTCCTTAATACTATTAAAGCCTCAGATCAAGTTAGTTTTTCTTGCTTGCCCTGCTGTGCCATTTTTCAACAGTTTTGACAGTTTCTTTATCCAGTGAATAAAGAGGATTTTTTCACTGTATTTTCTTCCTCTGTACTCTGCAAAAATTGTTAACAAAGTTGAGCAAAAGCAGCATGCTCTTGAACCACAATTACACACCCCTGCATCACAGTGAAGTTGTCTGTTTTCTTCTTAGTCACATTTGTCAAGAACTGAGAGTATCAAATCAAACTTCTAATCTCTATACATTTAAACTCTGACATAAGGCCACTTGCTGCTTTACAGCATGTAAAGCTGGACAGGAAAAAAAATGTCTAATCCTGAAAAAAACCTGTATTTTCTGAATAGCAAAAGAACTTTCACTGTACTTATAGGTGAAGCCAAAGTCTGTGGAAGCATGGCCCAAAGCACACAGGAGAATTCCTTCTTCAGTGCAATACCTTTTAGACATACAACTGTAGACTAGTGTGGATCTCTAGCAATGCAGGATCATTGTTCTCATGTTCATGGCTTTCTGCACTTCTTTATTAAAAAAAGAAAAATCAGCTTTAATACCACACAGTAGAAAAATATCCATGATAATGATTGTCAGTCTCATACTGATGAAATGATCCAAATGTGCACATGCATAGCAGATTTGCACAGCATCTCTATCAGAAGCCAGGAAGACAATTTTCAATCAACAAAGAGATTTTTTTTCAATTTGCAAAAGAAGTTGTGTGTTTTCTCCCCTGGGTGCACAGGGAGAACATCTCTGAGCAGATGAAGGTGCTGAGCATAAGTATCAGAAATGCATCAAAGGGAGAAGGTTTGGGTAATGGTTTGTAACAAAATCTCTAGGGACAAAGAATTTCTCTTTTCCTGTAATATCTGCCACCAAAGCAAAATAAGCACCAATTTTATTAAACGAAAAATATTTTTAATAATATTAAAGACCTATGAGCTTGTACATTTGCAGCCTCTTTTTAAGGCACAGTTAAGCATTTTTTTAAGCTTATTGTTTCTCATTAAAAATGTAAATAAATGGTTTCTCTTAAACTAAGGAAAGAGATCAATGCTCACACATAGTTTGTATGTCAGCATTTGTTTATGCAGACTAATGAAATATCACAATGACAGTAAGATACCTTATATCAGTATGTAAACATGAATCCAAGACTTAGAGCACCTATTATCTAATCAAGGCAACTGAAAAAAAGGATTATTTCTGAAACCACACAATCACAAAGAAAAGTGCTGAGTAATGCATATGATGCCATGATGCCATAGACCATGATGACCTAGACTTTGCTGTTTTTCTTACTCAGCCTGTTCTCATACTTCAGAAAATTCTATGCACTTTTATCCTTAGCCAGTGCTTGGACTTAGAATTTTCAATGTGCTTTGAAAATTACATTTAGGACTGTAACCACTTCATGCTCACACATCCTGAAGTCTGAAATAACAGGAATTAGCAGGTAAAAAATAATAAGGAAATGTCCAGATTATCCTCCTTTTTCTGTAGAGTGCATTTCAAGATTATCTGCTGTTCTTTATTTCCACTGAAAAGCTTTTCTATATTTCTTGTTTGACTGTTTACACATCTTTTTTTATATCTCCTTTCACTTTTAGCTCTTACACATTCCACCACACAATCACTTACTGTGTCAATAACTTGGACCAATCTCTCCTCCTTAAACTCACTTGCTGACCTTCCTTTTCTCCCTGTGAACTCAAATTCACAATCTGCCATTCAGACTGGCATTGACCTGATTTTCTGTCCTCCCTCCTGCATTTCCCAGTTAACACAACTCATATTCCATGGTACATCCTCCTCTCATGTCCTGTGTATTCCTCCATGGAGCTCCTGCCAGCCACAGGTAGTGACTCCATCACAGTCTGTGTAGCCCCATCAGCACCCTCCAAGTGTTCTCTTCAGATTTCCACATCCCAGCACTCCCCACAGGTATCAGGGAGAAAGAGAGGGAGGAAGAGTACAGATGGAGAACTATCATTCACCAGAAGCAATTATGACCATTTTTATCAAAGAGTTGCTTGATATTTTTTATCTTTTGCAATATTGATTTCAACCAAACAAGAGAAACAAACATGACATCAATAGTGTAATTCCTATAAATGCTAATAAAAAACCTGAGAAGATAACAAAATGGGCACTAGACTTGATACAGGGTTTGATTGGGAGTGTAACTTCTTGCTCATATTCCCCTATTCCTGCTCAGATCATCAAGTCTTCTAGGTATTTCACCTCCTAACATCCCTGTAAAGGCTGCAGAGCCCTGAGCACACTGTGGTATTTGAGACAGATTGGCATATGCTCTGTTCATTTTCAACCTCAAGCTGTGCTTAAGAGATTGTGCTTGAGCTTTGTTTTGGTTTTGAATCTCTCTTTTTACTGCAGAGGCACAAGCAGAATAAATATGTAGGTTAGACTTGTTAGGTGAGGAGGACAAGAGAGAGGCATCAGAGGGAAGCATTTTGTGAAATGGGTATTGATTTGGTAATAACCTGTTTTAATTGCATGGTACAAGGAAAAGGAACACAATTATTGTTCTGTGGGCAAAGAAATGTCTTTTTATGTTTGGAAACAATTCCTAACAGAGAAAAAAATTCAATTTTATGAGCATCTCTTCAAGGGATTTAAATGCAAATTAACCCTGATGTATTCTACATATGTTTCATGCCATGTAACAAAACGTGCTATTAGAGAAAAATAAAATGCATTAAAAAGACCAGCTTCAGCCTTCAAAAACTAGCTAATCAGGTATCACAGCAGTGGAGATTAATCAAAGATTCTTTAATTGCTAGTTAACTGGACTTTATGTTGTGAAATATACTGTATTACTCAGTCGTAGTAAGCTGACTGAGAAAAAAAGACCACTGTGGTTTAACAGGATACAGATTTTTTTTAATGACGCTGAAATGAGACATAAAAAAAATATATCTGTGGGCTGTGGTTTCAATAGAAGGCAACTTACTACACTTCTTTCTTTTTTTTTTTCTTGTTATCCTGAAAGTTCACACCAGCAGGGTTGCCATGTGGGTTCAGAACAAGATAATTGGTCTAAAATAAGGTGTTTCAGCACTTCTTAAAAGCTGCTCTGCAACCAAAGGCACCATGCTGCCAGCAAACATTAGCATGTGTTCCAGAGCTAAGCAGAGATTACAGCTCTGGGAATCAGCACCAGCTCCCTCAGTTTTGGCAGCAGTGCTGAAAAGCCACGCAGGGCATTGTCAGCAGCAGCTCTCCTGCATATGAGATGGTGTCTTTTAGGGATTACTGTTTATTTTCAGGTTTGGTGTGTTTGGAGAAAGCTGGATCACTGTCTGCTGCCTCCCTCTGTTTTATGTCACTTACTGTGAAACTGGGAAGACACAAAACCAAATTCAGAGGTGAAACATTGCACATATATATGCCCCTTGCTGAATTTTGGCCTTCCCTGCAATACCTGTAGGCTGTGGGCACAGCAAGGATTCAAAGGGTGCTTTGTGGTATCATTTGTTCCTCCTTTCCTATAACCAGAAGCCTAAATTATAGTCAATGTGTGCTACACTAATGCTCTATAATTCATCCCAAAATAACTTCTGCTGGGTTGGTTTCTTTGAAGGCTACTTTTCAATAACTGTTCTAGCTGGGTATGTGTATGGGAAATACAGAAATGTTACCATTATGGTTTAATTGCTTAATATAAGGAAGCAGCACAACCACAGTCAATTGCATATACTTGGTGACTCCTACTATTACTGTCATTTTGGTTATAGAACTGCACATAAAGAAGTGGAGCACACAGGTCACAGAGCAGTGCTATGTCTCACTCAGGTATCACTTCTTTGGAAAGCACCTACTCCTACCCATCTAAGTGCTGTAGTCTGTCAAGTTTCTTGTATTCTTTCACACACTAAACTCTTTGATGGTTAAGATCTACAGCACAGATTTTGCCTTAAAAAAAATAATAAATTTAGACTTTGGAACTCAGGCATGTTCTAGAGCACAACAGGCTCTGTGAAAAGGCACTAAATTCATCCTGGATCAACATTTCCATTGGTTAACTACATGGACTGATAATAGAACATGAAACCAAAATCACTGCCAGGTTAGAAATTTATGAGCCTCCTTTATGCAAGTGTGCATGAAAATGTGAAGAGCTTCCAGAAGCTATGGCTGTAGTAATAAGCACATCCAGAAGAGTTTTGAACAGAGGACAAGGTGCTGGCTGTGGCTTTTAATAGGGTTGTGCTACAGAAGCAGGTGGGAAAGAGATGATCTGATATTTTGAGTCTTTGGCTGCATAAACGAATCAAGAATCTAGTTAGTGAATATTTCCCATTAACTTTCTGTCCAAAGCTGTTAAAAGCAAGCATTAGCTTTCTGGAACCAGAAGCCCTGTGTACAGACAGCTGGATACACAAGGAGCTGTCTGCTTTCTATTACTAAGGAAAGCAATAGAAATTGATAGTGGTTTCTATTTCCCAGGGTGAATGTGAAAGTTATCTTTCAGCTTTCTACTGGAGAAGCAAATGCAGGCACAACTCCCACAGTATGCACTGAGTCCACTGTGGACTCATACACAGTTTCCTGGCTGTACTCAGCCCAAACTAAATGCAGAAATTAAGGAAACTGGGCAGTGCTTACAAATCCTGCCTTTGTTAAGATAGTGTTCATTCAGGGTTTTAGATTTGTTTTTTTACAGCCTATTTATATTAAGTCTCACTCCAGTTCAATGACTGTCAGATGCAGGTTAAAAGTGAACAGTGTATGTTTCAAACACCCCAGAGAAGCTGTTTTCAATATTCCCATGCAGAACTTAATCTCTTTTTTCCCAGTTTCTTAATATATTTTCCTAATCAGACTGGCCAGCCCACCAGCAATGTTACCAATATGTAGAAGTATCCTAGAAAGCTAATATTTATTGGTATCACCTGCTCTCAGCCAAGTGTCTAAGAACTGGGCTGGTGCTAGCAGCCAGCTCAGGCTGCTGCTGAATCTTTAACTGCTCTCATGTCTCACTATCTTTAGTTCTGCATCTTCACTGCTGCTTTTGCATAAAATAGCATTAGCACTGATACCCACAGATGGAATGAATTCTAAGTTAATGTAATAAATACTCGAGGCTCTAATTTTTGATATTCAAAGTCTTATTCATACTGCATAGTAAGAATTTCTGTAAATAAAGCAGTGCACTGGATGACTATGCCAAATATTTTCTGTGGAGATAAACCAAAGCCCAGTAGCTAATCCAATGCATATTGCCTCATGGAAAAGGCTCTTGGTTTATAAAGACAAATTAAAATACTAAAGCCATTTCAGAAAGTAAATGGATTTCAGCTTCAAATTTTTCTTTTATTAGGGTTCAGAATAAAATATGAACATTTTGAAAAGAACTATAAAATGAAATTCAGAAGGAGGGGGTTTTGTTTTAGAATATATTTTAAGACAAAGTGCCTGGGTCTTATCTATTGAGACTTTCATTATTTTATTTTTAAACCAAAGATATCATAACATTCCCTTGTGTTTAAGTTTTAGCAAGTCAAGATATTAATGTGGAAGAGTCATCCATTGCAGAATTTATGGATAGCTAACAGCAAATGCTTTTATCATGTTTGAGGAAAATGGTTTGCTACGTGGGGACAGCCTCCCCTGAGCAGTTCCAAGAAAAGTACATGGGAGAAAACTTCTGGGTGAATTTGTCTCCTAACTTTCTTTTTATTTTATTTTCTATTTTATTTTATTTTACTTATGGCTGCTACTCCTATAACTCAAGCTGAAGTTTTCAAGGGAGAAATTCTAGGAGAAAGACCAATGGGTGGGTTGAGAACTGAAGCCATAGAGGTATTTGCTTTTAGCAAGCAGCTTGGATCCTAAGATGACTGGACAGTTTACAATGAAAAAGTAATCAGATTTTAGAACTAAAGCAGATATACTTCAAGTGCTGGATGCACTGTGTGGAGCACGAGATACAAATGTGGAATGACTAGAGAGACATGGCAGCAAGTTTTCTTTTTCAAGCATAATGGTGTCTATGAAGGTGCAAAGTTGAAATTACATCTATACCATGTTCTTCAGCAGCTCTGAATCAAGGTCATTCTGTCTTGATTAATGAACCATTAACTTGATTTTCTTTCTCTGTTTGTTTGTTTGTTTGTTTGTAGAAGGGTGACAATGAAGAAAACAGGTTTATTTGCTTTTCACATTGTTTGTGTTTATACTTGGAAAACCATTTCTGAAAATATACTGGAACTGGGTCATGTCCTTGCACTTTGAAATCCCCTCACTGAGATTTCCAGAGCAGTAGCCTCCTTGCCATCCATCACACAGGTAGCTGGGATTCTCATGTTGGTCTAAAGTCTAAAGCTTTATCTTTAACCCTTTAACTCTCCATTTTTTAATAATCTTCTATGCAGAGTCCCTGACTACATTTTCCCCCTGTATTTTCTGATTCCATTCAGCATTCTCTGGAATCCTCATTCTCACCTTCCAGTTGATTTGGGTTTTTTTTAATCTCTTTGCCTTTTGAAGTTGGGACTCTGGATCAAACAAACTATTGCAGGTTATTTTAGGACTCCCTCCCATAAGGAGTTGGACATGTTTTCTCTCTCCCTTCCCTAAGTTAGCACTCTCCCAGCCCTGGAAAAATTCTTCACTTGTCCTGCTTTTCCTTACCTCCTTCTTCTTCACTTTTCAGGATCTGTTATGGGCCCTGTGAGAAATTAATTTCCCCTATTATACTATTCTTTCTACAAAGGAAGAGAGTTATTTAGGATACCAGTGTCTTAAATTTCACTGAGAGAATGATGGGCCATTAGAAAGCTCTATGATCTATAGGCAAATATCCTTGCTAGGTATTAAATCCTTAACAGTCATGTCCATTACTTTTCTCCTCCTGATTTTCTACAGTAACTCAAGACCATCCATCACTTATGGCTCCACTATCTTCACTGATCACTAAATTCCTGCTCTGCTGCATACTGCCATTAGTCTATTTTTTTCTGTCTTTCACCCTTTTCTTCCCCACGTTTTCCAAGATTTTCTTCAAGTTGATGCTATTTTTCCATTGTAATGATGATGGCACAGTTAACATGGAGAGAGGTTAACAAAGGAATCCTGAAGCCCAAGGCTGTGACATGCAGGCAACTCTTGAGTGAGCTTGCTTAGGTTCTAGAAGAGCAGCACAGCTACTCCTGTGTGTCACAACTCCCTGCTCAGGATAAATACCCAACTCATCTTCATCTTCCATCTGCTCCCAGTTTACACACTGTGACCAGAAGCTGTTAGATTAATGGTGCTGTTCAATAAGGAGGATGCATTAAAGCTTCCTGTGCTTTGGTTACGTATCTGAAGAACAATTGCAGTCATCACTGTTCCAATTCCACTGTTTACTCATCTTTACAGTTTCAGGTCTTCTTCCAGTGCTCTGCCCCATGGCTGAGATCCCAACCATCACATCATCTTCTCTGTGCTTGGTCTTCATCACTGGCACAGAGCCTCACTGGAGGTGAAACCCAGTGGAGGTTTTCTATTGGATACTGACTTTACAAGTGGTCTGTTAAGACCAATATTACCCAGAGTATTTTAGATCCAGCTAGTTGCAAAATACACAGATTTAGTTTCTACAGTCAGTCAGGCTTTGGAAGTTTTTGAAATACTGGCAAATGATTGCACTGTGGCTTCCCTGCCATCCACAGTGTGCTGCTCAAAACCCACCACAGAGATGAGATATTTTGACTAGACAGTATTAAAGCATTATCTAATCTAATTTATACAGACTGTCAAATGTATCCTATTTCTTTGTTATCACCACAGTTCTTTCGTAATTAAAATTGTTATAACTGATACTCTGCATTATGGTTCTATTTTTCTCAAAATACTGCTGCAAACTTCTACAGACAATAGGAGAATGGGGGTAAAAAAGACCCTCTGAAAGCACTTAAAAATCCCACTACAAACCTCATTGGCTGTTAAACCACCATTACCAAATGTTCTGCCATTAAGAAATTGTCTAAATCCCTGTTTCTCTCCAGCAGAACAGAAGCTGTAAGCACTGCATCTGCTAAAAAAGCAAGATGTGGGTGTTTGGGTGGGCTGTGGATGTGGGAGTTACTTATCCAGTAGTTTTCTGGTTTTTTAGAACACTATTTTAAAGTTGAAAAGTTCACCCAACATATGTTTAGCAACTTGAAATACAGGCATCACATTTTCTTGAACTTTCTTGCTTTTACTACAGAAGCTTTCAAAGTATAAAAGCTTCAAATAACTTTTTTTCCTTTTTGCAAAATTCCTGCAACATGGGAGATGAATTTATTTTCTGCCCCACAAGTTCTCTCACATTTTAAATGTTCCCATCTGTCACACTGATGAATTTTTTTCTGAAGGTTAGCTGCTTCTTTTTCCTTCTCTTTCATATGCCTCCTCTATCTTAAATAGGAAAATATTGAATTGTTTTCTTTTAAAAATCCTGCTTTAGGTATTCCTGCTGTTCTATTGCTGAATTATAGATAGTTCATGGATTTTTTTTTTTCAGCATCACCACAGGCTCTGATTTTGTTTCATCTCATAAACTAAGTGGCAGAGAGATTTTTTATTTTATTTAAGAATTGCTCCAAATCTTATCACTTGGTCATATGCAGTGTTGGGGTGGTAGAGCTCAAAGGGCAAAGGATCTCAGAGGAGCAGCCCTGATGGAAAAGGACTTGGTGGTCATGGTAGATGAGAAGCTGGACATGAGCCAGCAGTGTGCACGTGCAGCCCAGAAGGCCATTAGAAGAGCTGGGACCAGCAGGTGGAGGGGTGATCCTGCCCCTCTGCTCTGCTCTGCTCTGCTGAGACATCACCTGGAGCACCCTGTCCAGCTCTGGAACCCTCAGCAGAAGAAGGACATGGATCTCATGGGGCAGGTCCAGGGGAGGGCCACAAAAATGATCCAGAGGCTGAAGCAGCTTTCTTATGAGGACAGGCTGAGAGAGCTGGGGCTGTTCAGCCTGGAGAAGAGGAGGCTCTGGGGAGTCTTTACAGTGACCTTCCAGTACCTGAAGGGGGCCTACAAGAAAGCTGAGGAGGGGCTGTTTACAAGGGCCTGTAGCAACAGGACAAGGGACAATGGCTTTAAAGCAGAGAAAAATATCTTTAGATTGGACATTAAGAAGAAGTTCTTTACTCTGAGTGGTGGAACATGAACAGGTTGTCCAGGGTGGTGAGGCCCCATCCCTGGAGATGTTCAAGGTCAGGCTTGATGGGGTTCTGAGCAACATGATCTAGCTTAAAATGTTCCTGCTTTACTGCAGGGGGCTGCACTGGCTGACCTTTAAAGATCCTTCCAACCCAAAGCATTCTGTGATCTCTGATTATCTGTGTCTGCTTTACCTGTGAACAGTTTATACACATTGTGTTTAATCTGAACAAAAGTCTGGCACTGCTGTCTAGGCCTTTGGCCATCATTTGTATGAAGATCTGAGAACAGTCAGAGACCTGGAGCTGACAGTTTCTGGCACACAAATATTAGAAGTTGTCCAGTGTGACTTTTTTCAGTGATCTCATGAATCTGCATTGACACAAGGTGCTGACAGCTTTCTGAGCTGGTGACTCTGACAGTTCCACTAGCTCTGGTAGGACCAACCTCAGGCTTGTATTATCATCTTTCTCTCGTGAAGCCACAGGCCTTTAATGATGAAACCAAACACAGTTGTTATGAGACTTTTGACACAATCCTGGGAGCTCTGTGACTGATTTCTCATCAGAGCTGTTTTAAAAAGAGTGTATTTGAGCTGCATTTGTAAGCTATCTGAATCATGTTAGAGTTCATGTATTTTATCTATTATGTTTTCACTTTCACAAGATAATGAACATTGTTTTTTTTGCAAATACCCTATTTAGAGAAGCTATTAGACTCATGGGCATTTAAACTGATTGCTGAAGGTAGTTCATTCAGCATAAGTTATGTGTTTCTGATCATGTGTAATGGGCAGAAGGTATTTCTAATAGCACAGAGGTAACTTCATAGCTCTGTGTTGGACATCACAAATTGAGATCATCATCAGAAACCCAGAGAATATTTCTGTGTAATTATGGTGAAAGCTGCTTATCCAACAGGGAAAGTAATTTAACCAAGGAGGATCTTATTTTTAAGAATTCTATTACTGCACTTAGATATGTTTCTCTATGGTACAGAATATTTACCTTTCTTGATCAAACAGCAGGCAGTGACTCTCACAGCCAGTGTCTGCCTGGGGCAGGGCTGGGCTCTCTGCTGACAGGGGCTTCCCATTAAGTTTCCAAAACAAACGGAGCATTCCATGAGCTTGTGTCCAAACTTCAGAAACACCTTTGAGTTTAGCACCACTGTGGACAAGAGGCAATGGGAGTCAGTTGAAGCACAAGAGGTTTTGGGTCAACACAAGGAAAAACTTTTCCCAGTAAGGGTGCCAGAGCTCTGGAACAGGCTGCCCAGGGGGGTTGTGGCGTCTATTTTTCTCAAGACCTGCCTGGATCTGTTCCTGGGTGACTTGGTCTAGGTGACCCTGCTCTGGCAGGGGGGTTGAACTAGATGATCTTCTAGGTCCCTTCCAACCCCTAACATTCTGTGATTCTGTGATTTTACAGGCAAATTTTCTACCACTGGGTGAAGAGCTCTTGGTCAATAGAGATGAAATCTTATTTGACAGAACAGCTGAAAAAATGAGAGCTTTTTTCCTTATAAACTACTTCTTATTGGTGCTGTAGGGCTGAGAGGAGTCTCAGTGACAATACTGAACTTGACAGTCATGGTGGGCACAACAGAATGAAGAGATACTTTTAAAAAGTTTTAACAGTGTGGTTTGGTTGTTGTTTTGTTTTGGTTTTGTTTGTTTCTGTTTTGTTTTTGTTTAAATTGCATGTACTATTTTTGATTGTCAGTTGCTGTCACCAGCAGTCAGGTAATGAGGCAGATGAAGTAAATGAAATGTCTCTCACTGACCTAGCTTGTTTGGATAAGATCTTTGTATTTACTTTTTATGCCAATCTAGGGGAGTATTCTGAAATTCAAGAATCATCCTAAAATAGTTATCCAGGGGAAAAAATGATGTATTTTTTTCTAGCTTACAGCACCTCATGCCTAAAGTGCAGAGAGCAGCTTCTAGTAGGGCAATGCAAGACACTAGATTCTGAAGCTTTCTACAGGAAAACCAAAGCATTGGTGAAAGCCAATTCTGAGTGCTTTCAACAAAAGAAAGAAGTGACCAGCAGCAAACACTGAGAACTTCAGGCTGGTCACTAGCAGGCCCTTTCCTTTTGAAAAGACAGCCAGAGGAAGAGCTGTCCCCTGTGTGGTTAAAGCACTGTGCTCTGCTGAGCAATCAGGGTAAGGAGATGGCTTGCTCTGGATCTTAAGATTGAATTTTAGGTGACTACAATTAAGCTTGAAACAGAAAATATTGAGGAAAGGGACATAAAAATACCCTCTTGTTCTTAGCTGGGAGTAGTATATTGAGCTAGTAAGTGGGATAAATGTTCTGGCAACTTCAATATGTAGGGTATTAGAGAAAGGAATGCAAGTAGAGACTCAAGATAGTGAAATAAGTATTTATAATACAAACATAAAACATTTAAGTTCATTTTCTGATTTTTTTTACCCACTGTGTCTGTTAAATTATAGCACAACATATTTGGATTTGTTCAGCTCTCCACACTTTAGTATTTAGCAGATGCATAGTGTTAAAGCAATAAAAGATTCATTTGAGAAGAGGATTTTAATATTAAAGACATAAAATACTGTTGCTTTTATTATGTGTCAGTATTTACTTCTGAGATAGCATTTAGAGTCTGGTTAGTAACAAATCAAAACAAAATTATATTTAAGATTTTAGAAATAAAAGACTATACATTCTGTTAATGTCAAATTCACCTTCTACTGTGAAATTGTTGCGATATTTTTGGAATTTTAGAATGAAATAATGGTGTGAATTTGCTTATTCTATGGAAAAATAAATTGCAATTTGCAGGCACAGTGGAATACTTTTCATACGAGATAAACAATATTCTGCTAAACTTTAAGAAACAGTCTACTTGCCACCTGAGAAATGGACTGGGATGTTCTGCATAAGCAGTATTTACAAGTTTCCTACATATGGAGTTGACAGTGACTTAATAAATGAGTGGTCATATTATTAAGACTCATTAATTATGAATAATCAGTGATAAATAACCCTGACAGGTCCAGTTTTTAAGGAAGTAGATCATGGGAAATGTCTCACAGGGAAAAAAAGGAGATAATAAATAAAACATGATGATCTTTAGCCAAGTTACATAATATGCAGTGACTCCAGACACAGGGTGACACAGGTGTTAAAAACATGGCACTAATCTTTGTTCTCTCAGTCCAGAAGATGAAAGGTTGTAAAATCTTCTTCTAAGAATATAAAAAACTTTCCCACTCAAGTCCAAGACAAAGAGAGACCTTCAGCTTGTCCACTTCAGTTCCCAGTTCAAGTTTACTTTTTCTACTGCAGTCCAAAGAAGTTACTGAAAGGACTGCAACTTAATAATGCCTTTCAGATTGAAAGTGCTTATTAGAAAGGAAAAAGAGTGGAAATAGTATATATGTTTGTTTATAATAAAGATTGTTGTTAAGAATTCTTTAGGTTATTCAGCATCTTCTTATGAGCCCATTTTTTTGTCATACTTCTTATGCTAAATAATCTTCTGAAAAGATTGTTTATTATTCTGAAATTTAGGAAGGCAAACAAAAAAAAAACAACCAAAACCTCACAGTTTTGGGTGAAGAACAAAATGAACAGACTTGGCCTTCAAGGATGAGAAAATGGAAAGCTACAAATGACAGGGCATTTAGCCATGGTGCCTACACATGCAGGGTAAGCTCAGGCTTACTTCACATTTGTGCATCACATCCAACAGTCATAGAAATGCAAAAGGCCATCTAACCCTTCTGTGGTTTATAGTCAAAAATCTGGACACTTGCATATGTTTAGTGCCTGGTGCTCACTCAGTCCTTGCTGAGATTTGAGATGGAAATGGCTTTTACAGCAAAGACAAAAAAAAAAACAAATGGAAAGGATGATTTCACACTGAGCTCACAAAGGTCCATGGAGCAGTCTCCAGATCTCACTCTGTCTGATCTATGAAATTCTGCTTCCTCTTCATCTGGCTATCAGAAATTTTTCCCTACTACCCTTAATGTGACCTCTAAGATCCTATCAAGCACATATTGAAATTTATTGTAATCACTGCAACATAATATGGTACATTTTGATGAACTGTGGATAATCCTTCTTTGTTCCCATGAAAGAATGTGATCTCTGCTTCATTTAATACAGTCTGAGTTGCCATAACAGTCATGTTAAGGAATGTAATTAAGATTAGTGACCAGCTCTTCCTGAGGAAGAAAAAGTAAACTGCCCATACATTTGCAGAAAGAGGCAACAAAAAACAGGTTTTACTGCCTGGTCTTTTTCGAATTGCAACATTTTATGGGTCTTTATGTGTTAATATATTGTGTGCTTTCTGTTCTTTTCAGCATTAATTGTTTTAACATCCTGTCACAGCAATGGCTGTTGTGGAAAATGGAAGCATAAGTGAAAAATAAATAAGTACTGCTTTTTGTTCTTGTTGTTGTTATGAAACAAAGATAAAGATATAAGTAAAATAAAAAAAATCCCTTGGGTCCACCCCAAATCTTTTCTTTTTCATATGTACCTTGAATCTAGAGATTTCAGTAGGTATATAAACAACAACAGTCTCATGAATAAGAAGCTTTTTAAAGAGTTCAGTCCCAGGTGAGTCACAGCTCTGAATCACACAAAACTATAGTATCAAATAGCTTTCCTCCTACAGCATCTAGTGGGGGGAAAAAAAATCAGGAAAGAAAATCAGCTTTCTCATTTTACTGCATTTGCATATGAGGAAAACATTAATATCCTGTTATAGTTGTCCTCCCTGTGAGTCTGGAGAAATCCCATAAATTAGATTACTGCTTTTAATCTGTGTTAGCAGAAGGCCTAAGAAAAATAGATACAAGAGGAATCCTTAAAGAAAATGTTGGTTTCTGCCCTCAGTATTTAAGGGAAATGCTCCCCAAACAGCTGTTAGGTAGGAGGAAACCCAAAGATCAAAAGGAAACCCAAAGATGAAACTTGGGAAGCTGATTAACTGTCATATGATAGTCACAGGGATTTGGGGACATCTAAACATCTCAGCTGGGTTTAAAAAAACCCACACAGGCCAAATGAAACAGCTCTCAGTTCTGACAGGAAATACAAGATGCCTCCATTCCTCAGTGCACAATTACTGACATGTCCTCTCCAGCCTGGGTGACAGGATAATTCTTGAACACTTCAAGAAGTCAAGAAGAACACTTCAAGTCCTTCAGAAATGGATTAGAGATTAAAAATTTGAAAACTTATCCTGTCTGATACTATTTGCCTTCTAAAATGAAGAACTTTTTTTTTTTCTTGGATCTAAACTCTTTAATACTGGAACCACTGTTTTCTATTTGTAAGTTTACATTCCTCATTATAGTTTATTTTCAATAGAGAGTATGATTTTGAGACTATTTTTGGTCACTTGAACTAATATTAATATGGGTTGTTCTCATATTTCTATTAGTGTTACTCAATTAAGGGCTAATAAAGCTAATGCTGTAGAGTTAAAGGCTGAATGAGCTGTTACAGGGCAATGTGCACTTCTCCCTGTTGATATTTCTGACCTATGGATTTCCTCCTCCTTGAATTGGTGCAGAAACTCATGTTGCAGTGTGGAGAACTAGATGGAGGAACTGATGCTTGGATGTAACTGTTATGCTGGACTGAAAACAGGAGACAGACAAAAACTGGTAAGAGAAAGAGAAAAGAAGATCAGCAGATGCACACACATACATACTTAACATTCAACACTCAAGAGTGTAACCTTTTAAAACATGAAGGGTTTTTTTGTTTGGCTTTTTTTCCAAAGGAACTGTGTCAGAAGATCCCCCATTTCCTCTGAGAGGTAAAAATAATCATTTGTAGGTAAGTATGAAACTGAAGCCATCTTCTTTCAACTAGGACTCTTGTAGGTAGGACTCACTGAACCCACAGCAGAATATAAGATGACTAAGATGTAGATCATATGCATATGGGGAGAAAAAAAAGGTAAAAGCCAAGCCTGGGTTAACAAATACTATTTCAAATACATAATCATTTCAGCTGGCATTTACCAAAGTATTTGCCAAAAAAGAAGGATGAGATATTTTACAGAAACTTTCCTGAGGCTTAAATAAAAACATTTTTTCTTTCTTTTTTTTTTTTCCTTTTTGTTTGTTTGTTTGCATGATTTACCAGATGAAACATGCTTTGACAACCTGAGAGCCTTCAGGTGCCATGCAGTTTTATCCCAAATGCAAGTTTGACACTTGCCTACAGTTCTCTGGATGTGATCTGAAAGCAAGTGCATTTAATGAAAGTCTCATAATGATGTTTAGCTTGATCGCTGCTAAAACGATTTTCTTTTCTCATGAAGCAGGTGATGTTTTTTCTGTCACTTACTGAAAGATGTTCCTCTGCTCTGGCAGGGCCTTGATGATCTTTGGAGGTCCCTTCCAACCCCTACCATTCTGTGAAGACCTTTATCCCTTAACATTTTGCAAGACATGAGCATGAATCTCAAGCCATGTTAACAAGAACGGAGCCTTGCACAGAATATTCATATATATTCTTATATATATTCATTTATATATGAATAGTCTTATTCTTATATATATATTTTTATTTATATATTAATA
>JANHGL010016568.1:11263-36934 GCA_024611195.1 Ceyx melanurus
CCCCACAGGCAAAGAGAGAGAAAAAAAAGAGAGAAAAAAAAAAGAAAAGTTTTGTTTCTCTCCTAAAGGGAATTGCTACCCCTTGACAACCTTGTATTGCATACACATTTTACTGTAGATGGGAACAGTCTCCTGCATGGTGTAGAAGCACATCCTATTCTTTAGTGGCTTTTTCAATTTATTGATGTATTTAGATGATCTAAACTGTTGTTAGTTATGCTACAAGACACTATAGATATACTTGTTAAAAGGCACAGAAATGTTTTTGCAGTTATTACAAGATGTTTCTATTGTAATTGTGCTTACAGGAGAGGAATGGCATCAGAATTGTTTAAACTTCAGGCTTTTTTCTTTCCAACATCTATTTAACTTCATTGTAACATCACATGGTGAAAAAAGCTCTTTGCTAGAGTCAACAAACACACCCTTTCAAAGGAAGCAGCAGAACTTGGGGAAAGGTCTTGGGAGGCTGTTAGTGAGGTGAAAGGAAGAGTTTACACTTCTGATTATTTCAAAAGTTATTGCTGTTTGGGGCTCTGGAAAAAAAAATTGTGGCTTTCAGATTCATATGTACAATTTCTTGAAGTGCTTCATGCTTGGGACTTTGCTCAGAGGCCTCTCACTGTAAGAAAGGATTTCTTTTATTCCAGTTCTCAAACTGCCTCCCTCCCATATTGCTTAAAAATTCCTCTGTGCAGAAAACACTACCACACTTTATCACAGGGAAGAAAATATGTTCCTTTCTAAGATTTGTAAAAACACAGAATCACTTTTCCTTTAAATTGAAAAGAAAAAGGTCACTTCTGATCAGATGCAAAATATTCAACAGCTTCTGGCAAAAGGCTAAAGTTTGATTTAGTTCTGGGAATCTGAAAGTACTAGAAGATTTGTTTCATAGGTTATGTTGGAGTTACAGACCTATCAAGTGGACAGTGCATATGGGGAGTGAGAGCATCACCTTTGCACAGCCTCTGCCTTCCTTCTGCAGGAGACAACTAAGGGAAAAAGTTGGAAAATGAGAAACAGAAAACAACTAGTCGGTGTTACAGAACCATCCCGTGCTACAATATATTTCAGCCTTATTTCCCTAGACAGGTGCAGCCTTGTAGCAGTGCAGAGGCCTGAAGCTGTGTGTGTGTTGCAGGTTCATCCCCGAGTCCCCTCGCTGGCTGTACTCCCAGGGCCGGCTGAGCGAGGCGGAGGATTCCCTCTACCTCATCGCGAAGAGGAACCGCCGCCACAAGTGCACCTTCTCCCTAAAGCTGCCAGCTCAGAGGGGCTCCAGGGAGCCTGGAAGCTTCTTGGATCTCTTCAGATACAAGATTCTCCTGGGACGCACCTTGATCATGATGTTTACCTGGTACTTAATGCTGGTGCTTCACTAAGTCTTGGAGAGAGAGGACAGGTTGTTGAGCGTGGGCTGATCCTGCACAGTGCCTCAGCCTGTATTATTAGGGACACCGTAGCTAAAAAGAATCCTTGTGTTACAGTCTAGTGAAGCCACTTTTTACAGTCTAGTTCTGAGGTGGTTTATCTCTATCTCTGTCATGTTGAGTCTCAGAAGAGTTGAGAACTCTACTGCCTCTTCCTTTCTGACCCTCAAAGGCTGCTGAGATCAGTCATGTTGTCCTCATTGGCCCAGTGCTTTCAGTCACATGTATTATTCTTTGTGTGTAAGTAGCCTTCACAGTTAATTTTCATAACTTTTAGTTGCTGCTGGTGCTAGCAGTAGCTGAAGTAAGGAGCAGGAACCCATGATGCTTGTAGAAGCATCATGGGTTCCTGCTCTAGAGTGACTACCTCCAGTCACTAGCAGAAATTTACCTCCACAAGTGCTTCCTATAGCTCTGCTAGCCCTGAGCTCTTTTGTGGCTACTTCAAAATAAACCTTATATATGACATGGTATATGAGTCCTCTGGCATTACTGTTTATACAGTTGTTTTTATAATGCAGCTCTTTGGGGAAGATGTATTGATTAAGGAAAAAAAAAAATCCAAATGGCTTTTTTTTTTTAGCAGCTGTTTTACTCTGTTGTTCCAAATGCTTACTGCAGAACTGATTTCTTTCTTTACCTTAAATGAGAAATTCTGGTTTCCTGCAGAATGAGTTAGTGACCTGTTCCTTTCCTCTCTGGCAGCTGGTCAGGGTTATAAATGAAAAGTAAAAAAAAAATCAGAATTGGAGAATGAATGAAACTGGACCAGGGTATAGAAATTAAAAGGTGGAAGTGTCATCTGAACTGTTTGAGAAATTGTTTACACACAATTGAAAAAGTATGAACAGAAGTGAAAACTAATAAAGGCAAAAAGGACAAAGATTATTTCTCAAGTCAAATAATATAGTCTTGATCATACTTTATTCTTATTTTTCTGTTCTGTGAACATTCTTCTTAAGTGTGGTCTTAAGTTTAATGGAGTAATAGATCAGGAACTGGGCCTGTGCAAAGGCAAAATGTTTTTTTTACTTTACTTTACTTGGATCATGCAGTTATAGAGAAATATTTTAGACTTATTTTCTGAATCACTAAATACAGTTTACAGTATGTTGTTCCAGACCAGTGCTTTGATCTGGCACAGAAAGTGGCAGCTCTGATTTTAACTTTGTTTTTTGTTTGCAGGTTTGTGTGCAGCTTGGTTTACTATGGTCTCACTCTTAATGTGGGTGATTTAGGTGGAAGTATTTATGCCAATTTAGCCCTTTCAGGTTTGATAGAAATCCCAGCATACCCAATCTGCATTTACTTGATTAACCAAAAATGGTAAGTATGAAATTTATTAACCCATTCAGGGTATTTTGTGACACATTTCCTGTATATTGCATTCCCAGCTTCTGTCTGTTATGTGGGGCTTATTGCTCCAGTTTGCCAGTGCCGTTGATATATCTTCGTTTCAAGCAACAGTTGAACTTGTTAGTAATTGGTGAGCTACAGAAAACAAGCCATCTAAATTTGGCTTAGAGAGGAGTCTTGCTCTCCTGGGACAGTGGAACCTGCCTGTGCTGCCTCCATGCTAACACAAGATGGCAATGTTCCCATCTCTGTTTCCTAACCCCCCTGGTCACTGTTCAGTCAAAGCTACTGAAACTGAACTCAACCGAAGCTCCTCTGTGGTTTTGTGTAGTAGTTGCTGTGCACTAATACATGAGCAGAGCTGCTGATCTGGGTATTTAGCCTTTTCCTGAGCCATGGTACTCTGGTCACTGTAACTTCTAGTAAAATGCAACTGCCAGTCTCTTCTGTAGGTGTCTCTTGAGGAGCCCAGTGCACAAGAGTCCAGTAGAATAAAGCATTGTTATTCTTGCTCTGCAAGCTGCAGGTCTGATGCAGAATAAAGCATTGTTGTTCTTGCACATCAGGTTTGGTCGGAAGAGAACTCTGAGTGCATTTCTGTTTCTGGGAGGACTGGCTTGTCTCATTGTCATGTTTCTTCCTAAAAAGAAAGGTAAATATTTAATTTTTTGTTTCTGGAGCATGTGATTGGTAAAAACAGCATCCTGAAGCCTAAGAATTTGATGGTTGCCAGTGGATTTAGGCTCATCCACATGTGAGGTTTCATTTTTGAAGCCAGAGAAGCTAACTGACAAAAAGCATAAACAGCAACTTCCTAAGACCTTAAGGAAACCTTGTTGGAAAGGTTTGGCTTTGAACTTTCAGTTTTGGATTCTGCCTTTTGCTTCTGAACACATCAGTTCACATCTTTCCAGTGTTCCTGACTTAATCCCAAGTAATTATTTCTCTCATCTCCATTAGCCAAGTGATATGTCAGTGTAAGCAGTGCCCATGCACTTGTATATACAGCTCTCCAAGTGAATGACTAATGTCAGAAGATCCTAAGAGTTGAATCTTGGGACAATCTTTTCCTCACTGCTTTGTAACATTCAAGACCAGTATGATTGTGGTATTAATAATGTGGCCACATAACCTATAGTTCAGAGGGACCCTTAAGAAATGTGAGCTGAAGTTTCAGTTTCTAGCAGAGCCTTAATGCAGGATTTCAGTGCTTTAAAGATGTCACACACTGAGGACAGGGAAAACTTAGTTTCTCTGCTTTGTTGGGGTTTTTCTTCTGGTTTTGAGCAGTGGCTCCATCATGTAGTCTCTGGAACTGTTCAGTCATCTAACCTAGTCTTTTTCTATTGGATTATATTTCACAGAATTTTGGGCTAGTAGCAAGTCTGCCATGATTTTTAAATTAATTTTTTCAGTGTGTTACATGGAGAGTTTTACTCTTGATAAAAAATTAATTGAACAGGTAAAGGTGATAAATCCATAGATGCAGAATATACATTATGTGGGATGATTTATGCAGTTGCTGCCTGAGGGAAAGCTGCTTGGATTGTCTGAGCTTTCCCAAAGGTACAGATCATCTCTGACAAATACTGTCCTTAAACAAAAAAAAGCTTGGCCATCATAGCAGATTCTTCAGTAGATTCCTTTTCATTCAGTCTTGCTGTGATGGAAATGATGTCTTGGAGTGCTTCAAAGGCTGAAAAGGGCCACGTTTTATCTGCCAGATACCGGAGTGTTTGCCGTGCTGAACAGTCGCTCTCTGTCTCTGCTGGGGAAACTGACAATCAGTGCTGCCTTTAACATTGTCTACATCTACACATCAGAGCTTTATCCCACAGTCATCAGGTAACACAAGTTCATTTTAAGCTCTTCAGTTTTCTGTTTCTCTTACCTCACCGTTTACTTTCATATTACTTTTTTTTTCTATTAACTATGCCTTTTCAATTGATGTTTTACATATGGTGATTGTCTATAGTTTATATGTTCCATTTCTTTTGTCCTCTTCTCACTTTTTCCTTCAAAGTTGCAGTGATCTCTTCACACTGTGTTCTTTACATACAATAAAACAGTCCTTTGTCTGCTCCATAGACTCATAGCCCTCCCTCTAATAAGGATAACAATAGCATTGCTGATATTTCTTTAACAAGTGATACCTGTCACTTTTTCAGTGATTTATTTATAAACCAGAAACCTCCATTAAGCATTCATGCTTAACCAGCAACATTGAAGATGAGTGGTCAATAAGCTTTGTAAAATAACTTGTTGCTTCTAAGCCAGATGTAAGCAGCAGCAAGGTTTCACTCACTAGAGGCAGAAGTTCCCTGTGCTTGTGCTGACAGAGCAGACAAAAGCATCTATTTTGTGGGTGCAGTTTTCCATAGTTATTTTGGCCAGGTGTTACTGTCCTTGGTCAACCTTTGTTTTTCATGGTTGGGCTAATCTGATAAATGGGATTTGGATAAAGAAATTTAGCCAAAGTTTCAGACAGAGACGTGTTAATTTAAATCAATTTTTTTTTTTTGCCTCTCTGTGTGACTGTATGTTAGAATTTTGAACGTGCAGGGGACTTTTGTTTGTCTTTAAGCATAAAGCATGTGTTTTAATTCCTGTCTTGGGATGCTTGCAGTCAGGTTTTTTTTCCTTGCTCAGTGGCACTTTAGAGAAGTCACTCATTTCTTCCATGCAAATGTCACTGACTAATGAGTTTTGTTTTCTACTTAGGAATGTTGGAATGGGAGCCTGCTCCATGTTCTCCCGTGTTGGTGGAATCATTGCTCCTTTCGTCCCTTCATTGGTTTGTCTGAACTTCTCACTGTTATATTTATATAAATATTTGTTTTGTGGCTCTGATGTATCAGAGGCTTACAGAGATGGGAATGTTTTGGATAAATTTGTGTGTATAAACTGACATGTGTAAGTTGCATGTTTTAACAGTGTCTTGGTAAGACAAAGACATTGTGATTAGAGGAAAAACTCAACACTGTTTAATTCGGAAAGTGCTTTTAACCCTGTAAGAGTTTTGGGACTTAGCTTATGGACTTTAGCAATATAGTAATTCCAAAATATCAAGGTGGTGATGACCAATTTTAAACTCTAAGCAAGCAATAGCAAAAATCCCACAAAGTAAAAAAAAAAAAACCCAGACCAAAAAAACCCAAACAAAACAACAAACTGCTAAGATAAAGCATATGTGATCAATAACTCCTATTTCTGAGAATAAATTATTTTACCATCAGTGCACTTCACTGCATATCCATTAATTGTAATTATTAGCAAAGTGGTTTATCTTGCAATGAATGGTGTTGATGATGTGAAGACCTGATACACTGGCAAGGCTTTTGAGCACAAACTTAACAAGCAGCCTGTCAAGGCAAAGAAAAATTCTGAAGAATGAAACACAGGGATGATATTGTCACTTTATGTTCATAGTCCTGTGTGTATGCAGGTAAGAGTGTGCCAGCTTTTCCCTCAAAATGCAGGCTGAGGTCAAGTGACAATTACCTTAATGTGACAGATTTCAGCTGGAATAACTTTCCTCTCTGCTGTTTGCCACCTTATGCAGAAAAGGGCAGATGAGCACAGGGAGCCTTTTCATCTGCAGAAGGAAACCTTGGGTAGGTGAGAGTGTGAGCACCTCCAGGGTACACCAGGCAAAGCCAAGACTGGTGTATGTCTCCCAGGTAGATATAATAGGTTTTTTATGTAGCAGCTTGGGCATCCATTATGTGGTACCTGGCAGAGATTTAGCACTGCAGGAGACACTGGCCTTGGATCATCATGTTTGAAGGGGTTCCCTGAAGGTGAAAATAGCTTTGTTTAAATAACAAATGAATACTGATTTGAGGAAAGGATGAAGTGGGTTTGTGTTTTGGAATTCCTTCAACCAACTTAATGCATTTTTATTATATTTTGTCTGAGGACCTTATAAAAAGGGTGGGAAAGGGAAAAGTTATTTGCCAAGATGAGAGAGAAAATGTTGCACTTGTATTTGGTCACAGCCTGGTATTTTCTCATTTTTAAATTGTTCTTTACTATGCAAAATAAGTTATTGAAACAAGTAATTAAATTCTTGTTTGTTTGTTTGGGTTTTTTTTTTATAATGAGTCTGCTTTACTGGTAATCAGAAAGCAAATACACACATTTGGAACTGTGTTACAGATGACAGATTTTTGCACAGGCCTTTCCCCACTGTAGTTTTGCTTGTAACAAGCCATGTCAAAACAAGGACAGGAATCAAAGGAGGAGTGTAAACATCACTTAGGCTGTCAAGGGTGATGGCAGAAAGGCCAGAGCTCAGTGGAAGCTAAAGCTAGCAAGGAGCATAAATAGGGATTCCATCAGCTAAAAGATTCAGCCAAAATGTTTAGCCCGTTGTTGAATGGGATAAACATCCTACTGTTGAATGAGATGGAATAAGCTGAAATACTTAACACTTCTGCTTTAGTCTTCATAGGCAAAGCCTGACCCCAAGGCTGTGCATACCAGCACACTTGAGGAAGCAGAGGGCCAGCCAACAGTGGAGGAGCAATAGGTTCAAGAACACTTAAAGCTGAAAGCTTTCCATTCCATGGGATAGCATCCCTAAGAGGAGGTGAAAGAATGATAGGCAAGTGTCCATCAGCTGTGATTAACCCATTGTTGTAGACAAAGGGCACTGATAAGTGTGGGGGGGAAAACAAGTTAATGTCAAGGTCTTTAAGGTCAGAGAGTGGATCCAGGGAGTTCCAAGGTGAGCAGCTTGAACTCAAGTCTGTTTCTGTGCATGCCAAGGCCAAGAAGGCAATAGGCATCACTGAACATGGATTTGCTAAGGATAATTCCTTCTCAGACAGTTTGATTTTATAGTCAGGCACTTCATCACAGAAGGTAATATAGTTGAGGAAAGGGAGGAGAGAAGGAAAGGTTTTTGTAAGGCTTTTGAGGCTTTCTCACACAATTCTTGTTTGGAAGCTGAGGAAATGTGCCCTGAATGAAAGGAGGATTAGATTTGAATGTTAAATGGACCACCAGGCTCAAAGAGATAGTGATAGGCTCAATATTTGGTGGCAAATGGAAGATAAGGCAGAATACATACTATTATTTTTAGAGGATGCAAAATAAGGAGTGATTGACACACTAAATCTAGATCTTGAGTGCAGAGGAACCTTTTGGGCCAACAGAAATCCCATAAAAGCCAACAAGAAAATAAAATTCTGTGTCTGGTATGGACTAATTGCATGGTCAGTACAGGCTGGGAACCAACTTTCTCTTTGGTTTTGATTGATTTGTGTGTTTGTTTTTTTCAGAAATCTGTGCAGTGGTCTCTGCCTTACATTGTGTTTGGAGCAACTGGTCTCTTGTCTGGGCTTTTAAGCTTATTGTTGCCAGAGACCTTAAACAGCCCTTTGCTAGAAACCATTTCAGACCTGCAGGTATGCTCCTACTGGAGGCTGGGGGATGAAGCCATGTCATTGCAAGCCCTAGATGGCTCCCAGGTATCTCTTTTGGTTTTTCTTCTCTGCTGTGTTTATTTCAGCTGTCATCTTGAATATGCCACTCTAAAGAGATCAGGATAGTGATTCTGGGCTTGTGGAGGATAGGCCCCAAGGAGATGCACAAGATAGCTTAGTAACCTTCCCATCATGTCTGGAAATGCTGGCTGAAACATCACAGCAGGGTGTTTTTTTGGTGAGGTTTCCTTGAGTATTATTATCTTTTTATATCACTTTATGCTTCATTTTGTCAAACTACTGGACACCTCAAGGTGTGTGCATCTTCCACTCAAGTGGTCTTTTTGCCTGGGTGTTCTTTTTGTGCATACAGTGGGAATAAAGAGGAGTAGCTAGAAAGCTGAAAGCAGGTGTTTGAATTTGGGTGAGGTTTTATGTTTAAATCCTGGTCCCAAAATTTTAAGTACTGATGGACTAATAAAATTTGAATAAAGTGCTCAGAAGATTTCAAGGGCAACTCCTCACCAAAAAAAAAAAGTCATTGGGCTGAGATGAGAGAGGATCCTTTTACACACCTTTTACTTTCATTTAGTCAAGCAGTCTGAGGTTCACAGGTAGCCATAAACTTATTTTCACAAGAATCAGGAAGCAGAGTAACATTTATTTCTAAAATGAGAACACTTGTTTCCTTTCAAGGGCTTCAACATGCTGCCTTGTTTACCAAGTTCAGTGGTAGTAATTCTTGACAGCACAGGTGACAAAAGAACCCTTCAAGAAAGCTTGGAAGAGGCAACCCAGTAACATATATATTATATATATAATATATAAATTTTACACTTTAACTGCTTTATATGCACATTTTATAAACTTTTTTTAACCATACTGGCTAATTGTTTTGGCACCATATTCTTGCTTCAGAGATGGGGAAGGTCACATTTTTATTTTACTTTCTAATCAGGTAAGACCAGTTGTGCCCTTTGGGGTGACATATTGTCTGTCTATCAGTATTTGCACAACTTGGTTCACTTATGTCAAGCAATCTTCTCAGGCTTAAATCTTCTTAAAAATCCCAACCTGAATATGATCCACAAAAGGAAAAAAAAAAAAAAAAATTGAAAATGTTCTTTGGGAACATTTCTCCCAAATGGATCAGACTTATTGAATCCAAATAAGAGGGGAAAAAAAGTAAGTCATTGGTTCAGGCCTGAAGTAATCCTGTAACTGATGAAGTTGTATCTGGTATGTCTGTGACACATTAGGGTATTTTTTTCAAAGCTCACAAAGAAAGTACTGATAAAATGAAAAGCTGTTAAACATTAACCCTATTTGACAGGGCCATGGAGAGGTCTTAAAAAGCTGCTGTAGGAAAGATGTCTAATTTTTTTGTCATACCCTGAATTCCCCCTGTGGAATCCATTGTCCTTTCAAGATAACATGGTTCTGGTTGCCCAGAATGGAGGTTTTGTCCCTGTTAACATACATGAATGTGATCTTCAAGCTGGGCAGCAGCCAGTGGTGGCCTGACTTTCTCAAATAATTTTAGAAATGCAGATTAAACAGCATAGCATGATTCCCTTTATATCTTCTGACAGATCTTAGTGCTCAAACTCTTTGCAATTCCTTTGCAGTTTAAGCCACATTGCTGTAGCAAAAGTCATCTGAAGCTACAGATTTTGCTTGCATGGTACTGTCAGTCAGGAACATGATTTCCATTTCTCTCTTTTTCACCTTCTCTCTCACCCTTCTTTGCATATGACTAGGCAGTCAGAAGTCTCAGGGTTGAGGAAAAAGATCCTAAATACTCAAAAACTAGGTGGAGTTTATGCTAGCAAGAGAATCTAGGTGGTGTAATTTGTACCAGTTCCCTGAATAAATGCTACACTGGCCAAATAAAAATCAACTAGCTATGGTAGCTGACTAGTTTGGGTGATAAGCTATAAATAATGTTGTTAAAAGAACTCTGGCATAATTCAGGATGGAGAAGCTCCTACCCAATCAAGTAATCTGTGTGTTTTGTCCTCTGCTTCCAGTAGCTCACTACAGAGTAGGGACTTAAATGAAGAAAACTGAGTAAATGATCATTTGAGAAACATTCTAGTTGATATCTCTCCTTCATGTATTCCCTGATGTACTAATGGGGCAGAGAAAGCACATCCACTAGATCTCTTTTAAAGAGATTTTGAAGAACCAAGGACACAAAGGAATCTTAAATCACATAATGTCTCTTACAAAGTTGTAATAGTCATTTGATCTGTCTCTTTCTCTAAGAGAGATGTAATGGTTCATGTTTATGTCTTTTGAGATTGATTTAGTGGCATCTGAGCTAACCAATGACTTCATTTTTGTTTCTAGTCTGGAGACAAAGACAGCTCTGCAGGGAGTGGAAGTGAAGATGAAGAGTTTTATGATGCTGATGAAGAAACTCATATGATCAAGTAATGGAAAAAAAGAAAAACACTGACCTATTTTATGGCTTTTCTTACATGTCCTGTCAGTGCAGCTGTAGCTGAGGATGCTGACCTTACCTGTCAGGGAGAGTAATTGGGCCTGTGCCTGAGTTTTTCCTGACCAGGAGAGGGGTGTGAGTACAGTTGAGATAATGACACCTCTGATCCTCTGCACTCCAGACAGCTCTAACAATTCTTATGGTTCAGAATGACAGTGCATTGGAATCCACATGAGACAGCAAAGGTGGGGTGGTGTATTTCTGAAGCTTAGGGAATTCCCTAGGCTTACACAGATTTGGACAGCAATGCACATGTTTGTGTTCTATTTTCAAGGTGGTTGATTTAGATTCAGTATAAATTGATAAACTGGAAAACATCTACTGCTTTTTTTTTTTCTTTAGAGGCAAATTGGTCACAGTAGGTGCTGTGTGCTGCTCTAATGGGAACAAGTTCCTGACATTGTGTGTTCAAATGGCCTCTGCAGATTGAGTAGGGGAGAGGCAGCTGTGAACATGAGGCCTCTCTCTGCACACAGTCACCCATAGAGGGTGGAGGAAGATGACAGGGTGCAGCTGCTTAGTCATGAGCTGTGCATTGACTTACTGATAACAGAAGGCCAGGAGAAAGGACTACAGAAAAGAGCAACTGTAAAGCCTGCAGGCAGAAAGGACATTACTGATAGAATTGGGGTTTTTTCCCTTCTTTTCATCTACCAATCATTTCCTTGGTCTGTCTCATGCGTACATTTGCCACATCTCAGCACTGCTGTTTGTAACTTTGCCCACTTTTACCTTGTCCTCACTTTACCATCAGTCTTGAAGCTCAGCAACTTCTCTGTGCAGTGAAATATTTCTGTGAAGGATATAATTTGATGGGTGGGACATAGGTGGTGTATTTATCACACACTGTGTTTGTGAGGTATGTGTTAGAACATATAGCTCATTTTTATGGACCTCTCATTTCTGAAAGAAACTAACTCTCAAGTGGTAAGCAGAACTGTGAGATGCTGTTAAATATTGGGAGTTATTGCCACAAAGCTGCTAGTATTTATCTTAAACTCTTGTGTAAATAAAGTTCTCATTTAAAACAAAAAGGAAAAAACACAAACCTCTTTGAGACAACCTGTGGTGACTTGATTTTGTTGTTTCTTAACCAGGTGCTTGCTCAAGCACTTAGTTGACCTTGTTGAGGAAGACAACTTCACACTCCTTTTTACACTGAACTGTCTGTAAGTGCTTCATTAGAATGATAGAGAGTCTTGAAATATGAAACATTCCATCTACAAAGATGAGGCCTTACAAGGATTCAGTTTTCTTGATTTCACTGTCCTCTTCATCCTCTAACTTGTGGTTTCCTAATAAGATGAATTTCCATAAAATGTTTGTTAGTCTTTATGCTTGGAGCTACTAGCAGAGTGCTACACAATAGCAGCAAGTGTCTTGTCAGGCTCACTAGCCACTTTTGTGGCTGTTAGACTAAAAAAAAACTCTATTTAAAAAAACAAAACTCACTGCTGAGTATTTTCGGGTTAAACTTGGAAGCTCCTTTGGAAGGAAGTGTAATTCAACAGCATCTGCAGTTTGCAGCCAGCTGCTTGAACTTTGTTCACTGGGAGCTGTACCACTGAGCAAAGTGAAGCTGCTGTGGCTGGTGCAGAGGGCAGCCCAGAGCCTGCAGGTCACTCCCACTGCAGTGCTCCCACTTGGCCTGAGCTTGGGGCAGCCATTGACTGTGGCCAAAGGTGGGAACTTCAGTCCCTATGGACAATGTGCCACTATTGTTGTAATTTTTGCCTGTTCTTTGAGCTTTACTAGAATAATTCCTGCCTGCAGTCTTCAGTTTGTTGGTTTTTTGTCTAGACTGTTGAATACTTGCAGCTCTGTCAGGGAGAGCACTTTTAAACCCAGCTGGGTAGCCTTTCTGCCTTGCTTGGCCCTTTTGTAAGCAAGAAAATTGCTCAGATAGGTATTGAGAAATACTTAGGAAAGGTTGAATCTATTTCTTCTAAAATTAATTATTATTTTTTTTTAAGCTTTTCATTCACACTTTGAAGTATGGACAACTAGAGAAGTTACTGTTGTTGTTGCTGATAGCTTCTAAATAACTAAAGCCTGCTTGCTTGGAAGCCAACAGTGCTAAGTCTGGTGGCATTAACACACTGCCAAGACCAGGTTTTTAACTGGTGCTGCCTCTGTCTCTCTTTGGACAGCAGGTGGAGTAAGTCCCATGAGAGGCAGACAGGAGCTGTTAGCTTTCCTCCCTCCATAGTTACTGTCATCCTCTGCTACTGCCAACCCTGCTCATGCCACTGGACACCTAAACATCATTTTCATGAGAACAGAATGGTGCTGTAATGGTTCAGGTGGAGGAGATCACTCTTTACAGGACCTGAGCTGCATTTTGTGACAGTCCTCAACTTACTGGTAATCTTACCTCTCCACTTGTGCACTTTGCATATATATATATATATATACATGTTGTTGCTCTTTTTTAACCTTACATGTTTGCTCCATTGGAGTTTTTAAAGGGCAACACCTCTTTGTGTGTGTTGACTGTAAGAACTCTCTGTTGTTACTTTCCCTGGCCAGTTAATTCAGAAGTTCTATGAGAGAGAACTGCTCCAGGAGTAGCTCAGCAGTGTAGTGCCAGGCTCCTTACTATTACTTTCTCTCCCCCTTTGCTTTCAGAAGTCCAAGTCCATTAGGTGCATTAAGTTTCTTTTCAGAGAGGTTTGTTTGATAAGAACTGGCCTTTCTTTACAGAGAAAACTGTAAGATCACTTCTTTTTCTTACCCACAGAGTGTAATGCTTTTTAATATTGAGATGCTTGTACTCTATGTAGCATTCACTGGGGAGAGATGCTGCAGAGTCTTTTGTGGCCTGTGTGCTCAGTGTTTTCTTGCCTGTATGGAGTGTTACTGCTGAGCAGAAGTTCTTCAGTTGAACGGTGCCTGCTCTGAGTTACTTGAAGCCCAAGTCAGAAGGTCAGAGAGAACTTCAGACTTCCCAGTTATAAATCTCAGCATTTGGGCAGTAGGTTTGCCCTGAGAGGTTAGTGTAGAGCAGAGGCTGGTACATCACTAGATGTATCACAGGGTGACATTCTAATGCCAGGAGGCTGACACCCAAGATCCTGGCTATGGCTGAGTGAAGTATGAAAAACTTATTACACATTTTTTGCAAGAATAGCTTTGTACACTAAGCAACCCATGCTGTCAACTGGTTTTTGTGTTGCACAAGCACTGGGATACCTACGCCAAGATGGGAATTCCTTCCCTTGTTTCCTTTGAATTACTGAATGCAGATGTGGTTAGTATTGTTTTAACTGAAGGGTAGTGTTCTACACACAGTTTTTCTCACCCTGTTATTTCTTCAGTCGTGCTCTGATACAGCTGAATCCAGGCATCTGTGCAAGCAAGGTGTGAGTATCTGTGTTAGAAGAGCCCAGGAATGGTGCTGTCATTTGATGATGGAAGTTAGTCTGGCCTGACACACTTAATACCTGTGTCAGAAATGTCTATATTCACCTGTTTACCAAACAGGAGACTTGGGGTACAGCTGTATCTTGAGTCTCAGTGCTTGTATCTTGCTATGAGATGTAGTAAGTGGAAGAAAGTTACCTGCCTAAGACAATTTCTCTGACAGATCTGAATGTAGAATTGGAAGGTGAAAAATTGTATGCAGAATTTTTCCATGCTATGGATTTTGAATGCCTTATCCAGTCTGCTGTAGCCTTCAGGTTTTCCAGGTGCTACTGTCATGTTAGTCTAACAGAGCTGAGTAAAACTTTCACCATGACAGTCTGAATTTACTGATCTTCCTTGTCTGATTTTTGGTACTACTTGCTGTTTCTGTCATTTTGGGGAAAAAAAGTTGCCTAATAGGCATCAGAATTCCTGGTTTAATTTGAAGTGCCTACTTTATAAAAGGCATCTTTAATTTCCTCAGTCAACTTGAGATGGGACTGTGTGTCAAGTAATGTCATAGAGTTGGATTATAAGTGCTAAAGACAGTTTTTACTGGAAAGCAGTAGTAAAAAGAACTAGTTCTAGCTTTATTCATTTGGAATTCTTGCATGCAACCTGCTAAAGCTGGTATTTACAAGCACCTCTGGAGCTTCAGGGGACAGAAAGAGAGTTACCTTTGTTTGTTTGTCTTTTATTGCTCAGTTTATTAAGCAGCTTTTGTTTGTGAGAAACCAAAGAAATCAAATGAAGCATTTCAGTGTAGGTTCTGGAGAACATGCAGAATTTATACCATGTGCTCATTAGAGAGAAATCTGCAGAACCCCTTTGCTTCTGAGTTACAAGTGTCAAAGTTTACTCTAAGACTGATAAAACCTGGTTAAAAAATGCACACTAGAATTTGGTTCATTTATTTTAAATGAATTAAATTAACATTGCTAATAACAGCTTGCCTGGAGCTTCATAGGACCAAGTGGATATCTATAAAATGCACAACCTTTTTGAGGTATTGCTAAATAATAATATCTAGAGTTTAAATCCCTGTTACAACTAAAATTCACTGCCAGTCAGTGCTGTTGTGGCTTGTTTGCCAGCAAATAGGTAGGTGGCTAAAAGTTTGTGTGGTGAGACCTGGCTGCTTAAAAGGCTGGATTTCAAGAAAGAATCTGAAGATTTTAGTTTGTTCTTGTTAAAATCTGAGCAAGATCTATTTTCCATCTGGATGCTTCTTATTGCACTACCTTTGTTCCTGAATCAAATAATACATTGATTTTATTTTCTTTTTAAGCTACCTCATTGTATTGAACTTTTTTTTGGTCAATTTTCTATTTGATAGGTTTTTAAGAAACTACAAAATATTTCCTTTCCTGCGCAGGGCTTTCTTGCAAGCCAAGTCCTTACAGTTTGGGTTGACAGTTCTTGTGAGTGGTATTTGCTACTGTACTCCTTTTCTGTGTTCCTGTTATGCCAGGTAAATTAAACTCCTAAGAAGATAATGAGACATTTATAGCCAGGTTCTGTGTCTGGTTATGTTTCCATCCCTGCTGATTTCAGAAGAACAAATTGAGATCTCCACTTGCCCAGAGGAGCAGCCAAAGGGGTAAACTCCTTTCTTTCTGCTCAACCCTTCCTCACAAAAATAAATCTGCTTATAGTCTCTATATCCTGTAGACATCATATTGTTTCCTTATGCCAGTTTAATTTGAACCAACAAAAGTCCTTGTCAGTTGAGAGCTGAGTAACAGGAAAGTGCCAATAGGGGAGAATAGATTCAACTGCTTAAAAAAAAAATCCAGTTGTCTGTAGTTGATGTGTCTACTGTTAAGTATTCATTGGGATTACTTGAAAACTGTGTGTTGTGACTGATATATTTCAGAAGTACTTTCTCTTCTTTAACTGTATTATACCTTAGAGTTGTATTGCTGAAAAGCCTGTTTTTAGAGTACTTGCCTGAGAAGTCACAACTAAAGACAGCAGAAGCTTTTCCACAATAGACCTTTTATGGTGGTTTATTCCTATGTTCTGTGAACAGCTGGTGGACCCAACTTTTTAAGATGTTCTTTGCCGTAGGTATGAGGGGCCATAACAAATGTTGCATTGTCCAGAATGATTGCACTTCTGTTTTCTTAATGTATTTCCTATACATACTGCCTTACCCCTGTGTGCTGTACTTCACTGCAGGTACAAAAGGTGAACGTCAGGTTTTTAAGTTATAAAATGAGTTCTAAGAAGAATTGTCATACTGCATATTTTCCAGTAATATCTGTCTTCTGAGAGAGAGTGATGGTGGCAAGCCCAGGTGAATTTAGCCAAAAGTTAATAATTATTGTCTTTACATTCTCTTGTAATTTCTGAATTATTTTTTTTTGACCATTTGAAATACCTGTTTTTTCTTTTAAGATTTGTGTATAGGCTAACCTCTGTTAATAAGCCAACTTTTAGGTCATTTGTAACAGCTCTGATACTGCCTCTGATTCATACAGATCATCTAATGTATTTGTAACTTATTTTGTGCCTTTTCTTTCCCGACACAAAATCTCTCAATAAAAACAAGCTCTTTTGCAACACTGCAAACCTATTTTATTGTACTGATCTGTTGGTTTTTTTTACTTGCCTGACCCTTTTGTTTTGTTTTCTGGAGGGGGCTGAAGCTCTTATAATAGAATAGATATTTATAAGGGCCTCTGCAGAAGAAAATTGACAAGGTGGAAAGCAGGTCATTTTGGAATGGCAGTGCTACAAAGCGCCTGGGAAACTGGGACTGTCAGTACTAATCAATATATTCCACCATATCTATCACAAATCACTCCTAACAAAAACAGGCACCAGCAGAATGGGAGAATCAATTTACTACTGGCTTCAGTTGTGCTGATTGATGTGGAAAGACTGGGAACACTTTGGGGGGGGGGGGTTAGCACAGCAAAACGTCTGGGTTGGTGTTGCTAACATTGGTACTGGGGGAGTTCCCACGAGCTGGTGGCACTTAGCACCCCCTCTTTAAAGTGCCATGCAAGTGCAGAGTTCCTGTCCTGGGGGCTTCTGCCTAAACATCTTGGCAGGGACTGGCAGCATTGGAACATTTGTCTTCATTACCTGGAAATGAGGTGATAAATAGCTTGACTGTGTTTTCCTGTCCCTTGTCCAGCAACAAAGAAAATATCAGAATGTGGGGGGAGTGACTGGGAAATGCAGATCAATGCTCTAACTGCTGGGTACCTCTGTGTACACTGACAAAATAACCTCCAGTGTAATTGCAGATTCTCCTTGAGTCCATTCAGCAGATGCCAAAGCATTTAATCTATCAGCATTTTAAAGAAGACAGCTGGTCTCCATGATAGGTAATACTACCAGACCTTGTGTTATCTTGCATTTTACTCTTCCTCACCATGGAGTCAAGAACAGCCAGACTCCCCATTCAGGTTTCCTGGGCACAGACCACTGCAAAAGCCATCCTTCGCTCTTGTGTTGCTTACTGCAGAAGAAAAACACAGCCACGTTAAACATCTTTTTCTATTTCTCATATGCTTTGTAGAATTTCCTGAAGCTTTAAAGGTATTTTGAAGTCTTTTGAACTCCAAATGTTTTTTAATCAGCAGCCTTTCTAGAATGAGAAGTTGGAATATATGAAGTGTGCACCAGCATCCAAAATCACTTGCATTATTAATCCTTTCATCTAAAGTTACCAGAAAAAGGCCACCTTTTTTTCTTGTTTTTCTGACTATTGTAAGCCATGCTCTATTTCTAGGACTTAAGACACTTGGGATTTTACTTTATTTCTCACTTCTGCTGCTGGTTCACCATGGAGGTGATGATTGGAGACCCAGTTTTTCAGAGGTATCTAGTTACCTGCTCATCACACTTCCACCCCTAGCCATTCAACTTTGCTCCCTTCTCTCTAATCTTTCAGCTACACACTGCAGGGAACTGCTGGACTGAAATACATTATTGGTCATCATCCGCATAAGGATAAGGAGAGCCCCTGGGTGCAACAGCATGATCTGATGATTTCATTGACACACCTTTCTTTTGAAACTGGGTTAACTTGGGCTGCTCTTAAATGCCCCTTTGCTTGCTTATGCTTTGTCTGGGAACTGGCTGTATCTTGCTGCATCTAGAGCCCGTTTGACTACCAAACCATTGAGCTGTGCACTTGTGTCAAGAGAAGAGAAAAGCAAGGTGAGATACTAAGAATGGGGGAAGAACTGTGGTTCATGTGTCTGTAAGATTTTAAACTGTGGGGTTTGTTGGTTGCTTTGTTGGTTTTAGGGTTTATTTTTTTCAGTCAGTGTAGCTTTAACCTTGCCTTGTTGTGGTGTTTCTGCTGTCAGTAATTTTTCCCAGTGACAAGACGAAGACATCTCTGGAAGTCATCAAAAGGGAGGTTTGGAACTGAAGTGACATGCCTTGAAAGCAGAGGCATGCTGAGAAATGTGCTTGTCCTTTGGCAGTAACAGCCAGCACTGGTGTTGAAGATGGCAGTGGCAAGCATTGCCTGCAGAGAGAGAATGTGACTGTTGGTTGCACAAAGAGAAGGCAAGTGTCTGTGGTCACATTCTCTCTGTGTTTGTGAATAAAGGTCTCCAATCCTGATCAAATTTGCTAACAGTGGATAGTATGACATCATCCTTGGAAAAGGTCCTTGGATGACTTATTCTTGCCTTTTCTAGTAAAGATGCAACTATTCAGATTTACCTTCGTCTTAGGGAGGGAAGAGGTAATATGCACCAGAAAAATTGTAGCATTCCTTTTGATCTCATTTTCCCTTCTGAAATTCTGCTACTGAAAGGTAGCTAAGAAATTACAATCCTGCAATCTGTTCAGCAACTAAAAGTGGGCAATTCTGTTCATTTCTTTGCACTCTGTATAATTCATGCAGTAGCTTGGCAGAGCTACAGTGGGGAACATCATGAGGACTCATTGAAGGGAAGGCTTGACTGATCCATGCAGATGGGATTACTTGGATGTTTGCAAGTTCAGAAACAAAAAAAAAAATCTAGTTCAGCTTTATTTTGGTCCAGCTCTGATTTGAGACACAGACCAGATCCCAAAGCTGGAGTGCTCTTATGTGTGTGGGGGGGCTATTTATTAATTCTTTAGGATCATCTTGCAGTATGAGAGTCCTAATCTGTTTTCCATTTCCTCTCCAGCCATGCCAGGACGAGGTGATGCCTTTGATAACATGAGGGAGCTGTCTGCTGGATGTGCCTCACTTAAGCAGAGAAATGAGTTTAAGCAGTGCAAGTAAGAGCTACTGTTAAAGGCCATTGTTCAGTGCAGGGCGATTCCTCTCTGGATCAGCTGCTGCTTCATCAAGAGCTCCTGCAAGGCTTTGTCAGCTCCCAAAGCTAGCACTTGGATTTGGTAGAAATCCTCTACCTTGTTTTGGATAGGAAGGGCACCAAATAATAGAGACTTCTCTCTTCACAAGTCCTAGCAGTTGACTGACAGTTTCATCCCTCTTACCCAGATAGGAGGTGCTATCTTCCAAACTCTTGTAAGTATTCTGTCTATGGTTACATCAAGGAGCCAAATGCAGTTGAGTGCAGAGCTCCCTAGTGTGACAGGAGGGCTGCAGGGCTCCATCTTTCAGCATTACCTGTGCTGCCCTTTGTGAAGATTTGCTCTGATGGCTTGAGCCTGTAATGCTTTATTTTTTTATTTATTTTTTTTTTAACCCTGGTGCTGTTTTTCTTCTCTGCAGTCACCTTGGGTTTTTTTTTCTCCTGTAGCAGCAGAAGTGACTGTACTTCACACAACAGTGGGGTTTTTTCTTTCTGATTTTCAAACCTGCATCAAGCCATCTCACCAACTGTGCTGCATATCCTGACCCACAGATAGATTTCCAGTGGGTACTGAGTACCCACCCTGCTGTGTGTTGGTTCTTAAGTAGCAGTGAGAGCCTTGTGCTTGCACAGGTCCTGTTTCATTTGGGTCAGGCTCTCACCAGCTCTAGGTAAATCGATTTTTCTCACCAAAGTTTGTTGCTTTCTTGAACCCTCATTCCCATCT
The DNA here is from genome assembly GCA_024611195.1 of Ceyx melanurus. Lineage (NCBI taxonomy): Eukaryota > Metazoa > Chordata > Aves > Coraciiformes > Alcedinidae > Ceyx > Ceyx melanurus. The sequence goes on from JANHGL010016568.1 coordinate 31,402, forward strand.
ATAAAATGGAGCCAGTGTGAGTTTGCCAGGTCATGAGTTACATTACAGATGTGGCCATTTGGACATCTGGTGGTCTTTAGCTTGTTAGAGAGCATGGAATATAAGTTCTCAGATGAGATCTTTGTTGTCCCTGAGAGCAAGAACTGGTCTAAATGAGCGTGTGCTCCTGGGAATGCTCTTCTGCTTCCTCCTCCCTTCTAACCCAAACTCAGCATGGTGGAAAAGAAGTCCTGCCCTCTCCTGCCAGCTAGGTGGCTGGAAACTTTATTCACCTTGCTTCCCCTCCTAAATATACTCACACATCTGCCTGCCCTCTCCTCCCTCCATAAAAGCAAACAACTTGTTCTGCATCTTCCCAGTGCTTTTATTCCGGGATTGTTTCTCCACCCCCACTGCTGCTTTCAGTACCCTTAATGTGCATTTAACTAGTTCTAGCCCTAAATATCTACCCTGTGTCCTGTCACTGCCTGGAGCTGATGCACTGCCAATGATTGACCCTCTCCCTTTGGCAATTTGGCTTTGACTTCACAAAACAGCCAATAAAGTGGAAAGGGCTGGGCAGCTGATTACAGGGATTAGCTTGGAGCTGTGTAGTTTTATGGTCTCAGATGGAGGGGGAAGTGTTTGTTTGAAGAGTATGGTTCCATTCCTCCTCCTTTCTCCTGCTGCCTGCTCTTGATGATGACAAGTTTTTAGAAGTTGCTGAGTAAAAGACTATCTCATGTTTGCCAGACACAGCTTGGACTGGAGGCTGTTAGCTCATTTTCCAGACACTGAAGCTGCAGAGTGTAGCAATGCAGGTCATGATCTGATCTGTCTAGAAATCCTCTGAAAAGACTTGACTGAAGAATCTCTCTCAGACAAGGCTGGCACTCACTATTCTTTCTGCTGAAACTCTTGATCTGCTCCCTGGTACATATATCACACTGTTAATAAAGAGAGTCTCTTTTCCCAGCTCTGCTGGTGCTGTCATTGGGGGGGTTTTTTTCATCTCACTGTACTCCTGTACAAATTTATCTCCCAGCACTCAGAAGTAGCTTGCAAACTCTTTGTGTCTGGAGACCCTTCTCAACTGCTTGCTGAAGCTGACCTGTTTGTTCTGTAATAATTCTATTTTCACATTAAGGGAAAACAATAGAGCTTATGACTATGGAGCTGTCATGAGATACAAGACCTACTTTCTAGTTCTGGCTCCAATGAACACGTGTACAGTTTTTCACTAGTTAGTGGATGGAGCACAAAAACAGGGATGCCAGTCTGAGTTGTCTCTCTCCCAAGCCATCTTGTGTTGGAGTGACTATTCTCACTTAGCACTGGTGATTTATTCATTTGGCTTCAAACTGCCATAGATTCAAACAATAAGTTCTGAATCAGGACAATTTAGACACGACAGCGAAGTGCAAAAATAATAAAAATTAACATTGTGCTCCGAAGGGGAAAAAAACCCAACTCCTGGAAATTACGTGGTGCAGTCTGATTCAGACCCTCATACAGACAGAGCATCATTGCAACCATGCTTCTTGTTCTGCCACTTGTAAATCTCTTCTGGGGTCTGTTTGTGGTCTGATTGCAACTCTAAAGTCCTTTTATTGACAGTTGGAAAAAAAAACCAAAACAAGTCTACCAAGAGCCAAGCAAACCTATGCTGAGATCAAAAGTCAGGCAGCTTTTTCTCAACTGCCAAAATTTCCAGTGGTAAATGTTTTTCCAGTTGCCATGTGCTCTGCCAAACATCATGTTTTCTCCAGATACTTCTAAAGGTGTTTAAATCAGTGAGATGATCTTGGTATTATTTCCTTTCTGACATGCAGGCCATTTACCTAGGCATACAAGTAAATTGCTGGAGGGCTCCTGTTTTTATAAGTGTTTGCCACAGGTTATTTTTCAAGATGGTGGGACATCCTGGTGGAAACAATAGATCACTAGTTGTAGCTTAGTAATGTATAAAACATAGTCATAGAGGGAAAATATGCTTTGCAGATGCTTGGAAAGAAGACTGGTGGAATATTTTATGTTTAAATCACGATGCCCTGAACTTGTGCTATTTCAGTGAACTTCCAGAGGACTCAAAATGCCAGTTTTCCTGTCCAACATCTCAGGCAACTCCCCTGGAAACCTCAGAGTTGATGCAAACAGGGCTCCCAGCTTCCTGCCACCCTCTGAGCTGACCATTTTGAACATGGACATTTCCAGACTCTCTGAACACCTCACCACAGTGGGTACCAGTGACCTTGGCAATCCTAGGAACCCTGCTATGTGGTTTGTGTTTGTTGCCCAGTGTCTTGCTTCTTAACACCAGCTGCAAACCTGACTGGATTCTGGTGAGTTTGCTGGTTGAAGCTGGTCAGTGGTGAAATAGCAACATCACAATCTCAGCATTTTTCAGAATTTTCTGCATCCTCAGCCTAGTGATCCTGCAGTGACTGCTTTATTTGGAAATACTATGCTGCAGTCTGAAAAGATTTGGGTTGTAAATCATTCTGGGATTCTAAACTCTCCACAGGTTAATAGAACTCATTTCTAGCAAAGGCTATCTGCTTTATTCTGACATGTCTGGTCTGGACACGAATGGAGAAGAGATTTTGGGCTTGAAACCTCTGGACGTGATCCAATGCTGTGCTTAGTTTGGAAAGGATATAAACCTTTAACTTACTTGCTATGAAGTGCAGGCCCAAGGCTAATGTGAAAATGTGTGGCAGTGAGAACAAGCAGCAGAGGCATTTGGAGCATTTTTGAGCTTGCCAAGCATTGATTGGTGAGGGGTGGGAATGAGTGGAGAAGCATTTCAATTTGGCATCCATATGTGATTCTGATGCTGTCACAGTGAATTAGCAGCACTTTCTTTTCCATGTAGTCCATACCAGGCTTTTGTCATTAAAGCATCACATTTACCCATATCTATTTATTAAAAGACTAAGTGTGTGTGTGTGTGTGTGGGGAACCCACAAATAAATTCACAGATTTTGTGCCCCAAAAAAACCTGATGCTGTTATGCTGGTATCCTCTGAATGGAGACTGAACAGTAACTGAACCATTACTGCTGAAGATTGTTACAGCATAAATGTTTTAGGGGATTCAAGCTACAATTACTCATTTTGTACAGTCACTTAATCCACTAATGGGGAGAAATGGGGCAACAGTTTAAGAAGGCAAGAGAACTGTCAGGCTTTATTAAATCTACTGGGATGATTTGTTTTGGTAGTCTCTCTTGACCCAAGTACATGCTTCAGCTAATGCAACAGACTTAATGCCTCTGGTAATTAGAGCAAGAAGTGATGGGTCATCATTAGCAACTGCAAATTAAGGGTTGTATTTCATCTGGAAGGCAGCATCTTCAGTGGGGCTTATTTGTTACCACTGCAGATCATCTGTGAGTTACAAGTGGTCCATTGGACTGACTCATTTGTGTGATTTAGTAGAGGCTTTTTAATATGTGCTTACTGTTCCGTATGAGTAGTTTTCCTAAATAGTTGCCAAACAGAAAAAGCCCCGATATTGGACTCCCCCATACAGTTAATATTGCTGCTCTTATATACAGCATGGGCTGATTATTTTTTTTTATTATTATTATTTATTTATTGTTTTACAGTTCACAGTTCGGGCTATTTTTGATTGTAGGTTTGAAATCTATTTGCTGTATCTATGAAACTGCAGAATGAAGAAGGGAAAGCCAGGCAAGCATGGAAAGTATCAGGAATTGGCATCTCCAGAAGATGCAGGAGCCAAAGTGATGCCATTCAAGGCATATACTCACAGAATACCTTGACGTGGGTTTCACCAGTTCCACAGTCTTACTCGCTTCTGAGTATTGCCAAAGGCATGAATGAAGTTTCTGTAGCATAGATTGTTTTTGCTGGTGCTAGGAAATCCCTAAACCTTCTCAGAAGATACTGTTAAGCAAATGATGACACAGGTACAAAGGAAATTAACCACTTGTAATTATCTGTGAGGTGGGCACTCCAACAGGACAAATGAGGGGATGAAATATAGCTGGATCACTTCAGGTGAACTTGTGCAAATCAACAGGCAGGGAACCATGACTTGAGAAGACCAAGATACTGAAGTGTGGCTTGAAAATGCTTGAGAACAGCTGGATGATCAATGAATGCTCATCAATAGTATTTGGGGAACTGCCTGTGGTCAGATATGTGAGTGATGCTGATACCTACTGAGGGACGCCAATGAGGGAAGGAAGGTTGCAGTGCCCTTAGAAGCAAATGCCTGAGGGTGATGCTGTCTCAGAAATCCTCCCAGGCCCCAGTGGGTGTTTATGCCTCTTCCAAAAATGAAAATAGAGGGATCAGAGTGTCAAAGCAGCCATTCTCACCGTGGATGGGAATCTCCTTAGAAACAAGTATACTTGGAGAATTTAATTTGTTAATTAACAAACTCAAAAGCTCTTTCCAGGGCTAAGATCTATGATATTGTTACTAATTATTTGATATAATTAATAGATATTGAATACTGAATAGCAGCAACTTCAAAGTAAAGTTAGTAGAAGAAAAAAAGATCTGATCACTAGAATTATGTAGATTGTCATGGTTTAGAGAAAAATTGACATCTCAATGCAGATGATGTTTATGAAGGAAGTCTTCATGCTAGTATGGAAACAGATTCATAGCATGAGAACAGTCAAGGTAGGATCATCCCAATGGTAAGAAACAGAAACATGATTGTGTTTGTGGTTCTTCCATAGCAAGAAGAGTTTGAATATGATACGATGAATCCTGTGTTCTGTGGTACAGTTTGTAGGTGGAAGTAAGAGGAGTTGTATATTAAACAGTTGGATAGAATATTAGAATTATTGCTTTTCAGTTATTGATTAGGCCTAATCCTGAAAGGAAATGATTATTCAGTATTTAACCTGACAACTTCGCTCTAGCTAAATTGAGGATCTGCTCTTCCTTGGTGCCTGTATTTGATATGCAAGGAAAAAGAACAGTGCCAACAACTTCAGATGCAGTTCCATGATGAAACGGTGCATCTTTTCATTTATTGTTTGGATTTTCTCTTTTCTACTGCTGGGAAATTATGCAGATTCTTCTTGTGCAGGGGAGTAGCAGCCATCTTGTGTGGGGCAGAAGAAGTGGCGGCCATCTTGTGGTGGGGCTGGGGAGGGCAGCCTTCTGTGAGGCAGGGGAAGTGGCGGCCATGTTGTGGTGGGGCAGGAGAGTGGTGGCCATCTTGTGGTGGGGTACGTGAAGCGGTCACCATCTTGTAGTGGAGCAACAAAGATGATCAGAGGGCCGAAACACCTCTGCTATGAGGACAGGCTGAAGGAGCTGGGGTTGTTCAGAGAAGAGAAGAGAAGAGACGAGACGAGACGAGACGAGACGAGACGGCTCTGAGGAGACCTTAGAGCCACCTTCCAGTACCTGAAGGGGCTACAGGAAGGCTGGAGAGGGGCTGTTTCCAAGGGCCTCTAGTGAAAGGATGAGGGGCAATGGGTTTAGAGAAGAGGAGATTTAGACTGGATCTCAGGAAGAAGTTCTTTCCCTTGAGGGTGGTGGCTCAGTGGCACAGGCTCCCCAGG
>JANHGL010016568.1:37396-64556 GCA_024611195.1 Ceyx melanurus
AAGTGCTTCCCAATAGGAGAGGATTATAAACATAAGGAAATGACCAAGACCACTCCTTCATCTGTCTGCCAGCACCTGTGACTCTGGACAGCAGTCATGAGGAGAGACCTCATAGATGCAAGAGAGAGAGAGACCCTTAATCTCTCCCTTCTTCCTAACACACATCTGAGGTTTTAGGTATTAAAGTAATGTATGGTATCAGGAATGGTAAGGACATTATCTTCCATATGTACAGCTAGCTCCCCAAGGGAGCCCAGTGAAAAATTGTGTCCCTAAAATTTTTAAGAGAACCTGACCATTTGAAAGGCACATTTTCCTCCCTTGCACACTCTGCTTGGGCTTAATCCCATCCAGCCTGCCCCTCCAAGTCCTTCTTAACTCATTGTTCCACTCACCTTTCCAAACCTGCCTTTCAGCTGGCTTCCCTAGCAGAGTTCACATGCACTGCTAGGTCCTCAGGTGCAAGCCTGTAAGTCTTGAAGTGAACAAGGATGAGGTATGGTTCCCTAAAACTTGGATGGCTCATCTTTCTCAGTGTCTAATTCCCATGGAAGCAGGGCTGGGAAATAAATGCCTATGTCTTCATGGAGTCTTCAAGTTCCTCAGCAAAAAGATGAAGGCAGATGCCTGTGAGGCACAAAGAAAGGTTTTATGGAGAATCAGATGTCCTGAATGTGTGAATACTTCATTAATATACTTAGGTTTTGACTGTTAATAAGGAACATCATGAAGGGTAACTAGAAAAATGGTGTCAGCCCTAAGGTAGCACCCAGCACCTATCCAAGTGCTGCCTTCTGCCAGCTGTTGTAGAGGTAATAAATCATTCAAGGGAGATCAAAGTTCAGTTTCCAGGGGAAAATAGTGATTTTACTCAGAAGTGGAGTGTGCTGTCTGTAATATGGGACACTTAGCAGCATGAGATCTCATCTCTATACTCTGTCACTCCCTTCCATGAGCTGATGTACCCTTTTTTTTTTTCTCAAAGCCACCAACCCTCACTGGATCAATGAGGCCTGATCAATTGTTTTTCCCTCTGAATTATCCATATGGTGTTGTTAGCTGAGCTGCTGGCAGAAAACAAGAGACAGCTTTCTGGCTGTTTACTGTAAAGAAAGCACAGCAAACTACAGGAGGGGACAGGCTGCAGGATATTTACTGTCAATACAGCCGGAGAGAGAGAGAGGAGATATAAGGAGAGGGGAACAGAGTTTGCATACTGCAACCCAAATGGGTGTTCTGAGTGTAAAAATACCCATGCAGTTTCAGACAGAAAGTGGGTAGATTTGATTCAACAAGGGGTAGTTGAGAGTGTTTAACAAATGGTTTAGTGAAGGGCTCCTGAGGCAGGGAAGTATTCGTGGAGCACAGGGTAATGATGCTGTGGATAAACATGCTGGATCTGCAGTGCAGTCTGAAAGGCACTTCCAGATCTGCCCTGGGACAGAGTAGTAGCTGTGTGGTTTTGTGTGTGCCTACTTTCAAATGGTGGGTCTTGTTTGCAATGAGATGAATAATAATGATTTAACTTAGAAAATAGTGCTTTGAGTGTTTTCTAAAGCAGCTGGAAGTCACATTTTTAACTCAACAAGAAAAAAAACAAACAAAACTTCCTTGCTTCTCTCTCCTCTTCATCCACAGAGGATTTAGCTGACCTGAGTTTCACAGACCAGGAAGTGTCCCTCTACTTCCAGAGGCAAGTGAACAAGTGAAGAGTGGATTCACACTTTAGAGAGGAGTGAAGACCATCTTGCCATGAAACCATTCACAGATGAAGATGTAGAAATCTACATCCAGAGCAAGGTAAGACTGTATCTGTCCAGATTTTCTGTCTCCCACACTAGGTTTTGATTCTGGAGGGTGCCAAACTTGACAGTTAGTTGCTTGCCTGCTGTCTTCATTTCTGAAACAAGACTGGGTGAAGTTTCATGAGAACTGTATTTCTAATTAGATGTCTAGGTTTCTGTTGCAGAATGTTATCAGGAATCCCAGCTGGTAGCCTGATTTTTTAAGGTGCTTGTCCTCTTTCTCTTCAGATGTCCTGAATTTTCACTTCCAATCTGGAATTCCAGGTGTGAGACTAGTTGCAGTTGCCAGCATTTAATCTGCATTTAATCTAACATTTAATCTAATCCTTGCCTCTCTCCCTGTCCAGTGGTCTTAGCTGGACAGACAAGACCAAAACCACACTGGAGGTTGCCTCTAAAAATGATGCATGTAAGAACTAGAGAGAGAGAGAGATTGTTAGAATTCTCCCAGTGGTCTGTCACCTCACCTTCTCTATCTACCATGATTAAAATAACATCTCTCATTAGCACATGCAGGCTGGAAACACTTTTTCTATTTGAGCTGTTCCAGCATTCCATTCCCCCCCCCCCCATTATGAAATGATACAAAACAGAATAAAATTGCCAATGAAATAATACTGTGCAATAAAAGTAACTCAATAAGTTCAAAATGAAAATCTGTAAGGTTTTCTTTTCTGCAAAGGATGAAATATCCTAATACTGTGAAGGGTCTAGCCATAAAGGTTTGTTTTCTCTATGGAGATGTTTTAGTGACAAGTAGGTGTATTTCTGTGAGAACTTTACTTTCCAGGCACACAGTGTTGTGCACTCTGCATAAATAGTTCTGGATAAGTAATGCAGAAAATGTTCATGAACTTCATTAACAGTAGCTGCATTTCCCTCTCACTATGGTAAAAGTATATGGATTTGGGGGAAAATATTTAAATGTCCTTTACTAATTTACTGTTGAATCTTCTTGTTAGATTTTCACCATCCACATAAGCTCCATTTGTCTTCAGTCATATGTGAAGGTTCTTTATTTTTCTGAGTTGCCCACCCTTCACCACAGTCTTTCCAAGACTCAGACTTTACACTGAAGTAATTTTAATAAATAACTATGCTACTACTTCTTGAGCTGAAAATTATCCACTGAGTCACACAAACATCTAGTCCCCAGTGGGACCAGCTTCAGGAAGGTATTTTCTTGTCATCTAGGAGTAGATTTTCATCAGTACTCCAGATATGCAGACAGCATAGATAGTGCCACATACACCTGCAACCTGACTAATGCACAGAGTATCTGTAATTCTTGGAGTCTTGTCAGGGCTTGGAATGAAACACGTTCTGGCACTGAGGATGGCTCCTGTATGAAGGAGGATAACAGGATATTCTGCATCAAATAGACAAAGAATGTAGCTGGTTGAGAGCAAATTTATCCACATAGTGAACTCATTTCCTTCCATCCAGAGGTATTGGCATGGAAATATCAATTAATGCCCAGCAGTCTTGTGTATTGGCCCTTTGGTGTTTACCAGCTTCAAGCTGATTGTCTGCATCCCACTGGAGACAAAGCTGAACTTCCCTGCAGTCTGAAGTGTCTTTCTTGGAACTGGCAGGTGGAGCAGAGGCAATGTCTGGTTTCCAGAGCAGTGGAGGAGGTGCAGAAAATCATCCAGCACCTGACTGCAGAGATCAGCTACAAGGCCACACGATTCCAGGCTATCTCCAACTCTGGAATTCATAATGAGAATATTAAGGTATGAACAAGTGCTCTGATACCCTCTGACTGCTTCTGGGACATCAGGAAGTGATTTCTCCTTTTTTAGTGTTTGTATGGACAGGCACCTCACCCCAAACACCAAAGACATTGATAGTTCACTGTGGAAGTTCTAGTGACCCACAGGGTCCCACTCATAGACACAACTAGAGGACCATCAGAAAGGGCTGGGTAAACCAGGCAGAGCCTCTTTTTTACAGCTGCTACTTTTACAAAGAGAGTATGTTGCCAGAGCTGTCAATCTGTAAGCAGAAGCCAAAGCTCTCTGGGAGACAGAAAGAAAAACTTGTACAGCAGTAACAGAAAAAAAAAATGCTCATGCCTTCATAAGCTGTTACTCATCATTTTCACAGGTGGAAAACCTGCCAACTCACTAAAAAAATATAAAAATGAAAAATCCTTCTGCTATCAACATTAATAAGCTCCTTCTGGAAAAAAAAAATAATTCTTGGTCATGGATTATTATGTCTTTTTTACTGGGAAGAAATATGCTTATTAGTGGGAGATGTTAAATGCCTCCCCATTTTAGAACAAAAAATACCAAAGTGATAGTGTCCTGCCCCAGCTGTGACAGAAGACAGATTCTTTCCAGTGTACTTCACACAAGAATAACTAGTGTAAGAATAAAAGAAACAATCATAGCAGTAGCAACTTCACATCAAACTGGTATTTTTCATCTGAACTACTTTACATGCTCCAGCTATGTCAGCCCTCCTACTAAAATGCAGCCAGTTATGGATCAAAACACAGCAAACATGTAAAAGCATGAGGCAGATTTGCAGCTGTTGAGGACTGAAAGGGAAGGACTCTGTGAGTATCCAGCTGCTGGAAGGGTATGGAGGTGGAGCAGAATATAATCACCCTGCAGTGTGGCTATCTGAGAAAAAACAAATTGAGATTTCTGTCTTCTGGGGGAATTTTGGAGAGCCCAGAGCATGTGGTCTTGCCAACAGGGTTGACACAGTGAGGTAAAATGGTGCCCCATCCTAGCCCATGTGTTCCTTAGTGCTGTAGGCTGCCATCCACCTCTCCTACTGGAACTAACCTGCTTGGCTAATGAGGTTTGACAGGACCAGGGTCAGGGTTAAGTTACTGTTCTGGAAGACAAAGCAGAACACAACTAAGGCAATCTATTCTGAGCAGGAATTTGGCATCACGGTAGGCTGATCTGAACAACTTCTCCTTAAAAGAAACCCTCAACATGTATTTTCTTAAAGTGGCAGATTTGTTATTCATATTTAACTAAACCCAGTGCCAGAAATCTCTGGAAGTCACACTAGGAAGGCCTGGCTAGTTTTGTTCTGTAGGTATGGAGCAGGTTAATGAGACATGTTTTGTGTGTGTGTTGGGCTGCTTCGCTTCCAAAAAATAGAATCTTTAATATCACTGCTGACAGAACCTAGAGAAAATTAGTGTCAAGGCAAAGCCAATGTATTTAACTCTTGTGTGTTTAATTTTGCAACATCTCTTTTCTGTCAATTAGATTTATAATGATTTTTCAGAACTTGCAGCTCCTGGTTAAAAGGAAATAACTTAGTAAGGGGTCTTGAGAAGCTACAAGCTTCCTTCTAAATATGCAGGTCTGTGTGGGGAATATATGAGAAAAGTCTTTAGTTATTCAAGGATTTCCTATAAGTTGAAAGAGGTTAAAAGCTTTAATAAAAAAAAAAAAAAAAAAGAAATAAAATTCAGGTTGGCACCCTGAGTAACTATCAGGACAGCTCTGCCCAGCAGCTTTGTAATCATGGGGGGGTGGGGTTTTTCCTTCAACAAATAGGCTCAAGGGAAGCTCCCAGCACTTTGCTGTGTGAATGAATGACCTGGAAGATGTTTTCTCTCTTTCTGTGTACTTCTTGTTTCCCTTTCTACCTCTCTCAGGATCAGGCAGCTTTACTGGCCAAGTGGTCAGCTCTGCTTCGGGGGAAGCGCCCATTCCACCCATCCATCCAGGTACAGAGCCTTCCTGCCACCCCAGCACCTGCCTGTCCCTGTGCCTGCTCCTCACCCACCCTCCTCCAGACACCCTCACCCACCCAGATCATCCTCCCCTGAGCATTTTTACCCTTTCTACAAGACTTACTTTTCTGCTTCTAGCATAAATATTTCTATCTAATGCTTCTGCCTCTTGGCCAGGATCTCAAGAATGAGGCTGTGTTTAATTTGCCCAGCATGTTGCAGGCAGGTTTGTAATATGACAGAATTGGCCATAAATGACACACCTTGTTCAAACCTGTGACTTGCTGGGGCCTTGCACAGGGCACACAAGACCATTGTGTGACAGAGCATAGGTGTCAGATTGGGATTTGTTTAGGCCAAGAGGACACCAGCTGCCCAGCTTTACAGCACCATCCCCAGCCTCATGATTTCTGGTATTTCCTGGTAAGCCACGGGTGGAAGAGCCTTGCAATTTGTATTTGAAGACACCTGCAGCTCTTCCCTTTAAGAAGCTGTTGTGTGCCAGTGCATCCAAATAAGAAGCTTCATATGGGAGGGAATGGTTGTTTATCTACAAATTGAGCCAAGGCAGTGAGAAGAGCAGTAACTGTGTAACAACCATTGCATTTTCTCCTTTTGGAGCCTAGCACTGATCTCCTGAGCTGCTCACAGGATTTCTCAGCCCCTGATCTCTGCAGGTCAGTTTGGTCTGCAATGTCATCCTTCCTACTGCCTTTAGATGGTTGTATTTGATGAAAAAAGGGCTTCCTGGGTGTTTCCTTTGCCATTTCTGTACTTTTTGCTAGCCATATTTTGTATTTCGTATCTCTTGCCAGAGAGCAGAGAAGACCATCTGGGCCCTGTAGGAGAGGGAGCCAGGAGGTGAGCATGACAACATGGCAGCACACCTGCCCTGTGTTCTCTGAGCAAGGCAGACCTAGAGATGACAGAGTCAGCTCAGAGGCTGGATCCTCAGGAAAGGCAGGTCTGAGGTCAAGCCAGGAGCACTCATCAGGGTCAGAATCAAACCCAGTGATGATAACCAGGGTCAGATGTAGTCTAGTGATTACCAGGCAAGTCTGTAGTGGCCAGATAGGTGTGAAGTCAGGCTGGTGGGGCAGTGCAGGTAGGACAACAAGGTCTATGGGCAGGTGCAGGTGTAGCTGTCATACAGCTGAAAACCACCCCAGCAATGACTTGGATTGAGGGGTGTCAAGTCCATGGGCAGAAGGTGTGGGTAGGAGTCCCAGAAAGGCTGCTTAGGGCCATTAAAGGCTCTTAATATTACCTCTGTAGTAATATTTTAAAACAGCTGAGCCACCAAGAAGGATTATTAATAATTTGGATTATTACAGGAGAGCAACAAGCATGTTTCATTCCCCTCAGCTCTATCCACCTTGCAGCAACAGCAGTGCAGCAGCTTCACCTCTCATGCCAATCTAAGTTAGGCTTGGTGGCAAGTGGGGTTGAAAAGCTTCTGAGTCAACACAGTAAAAGCTTGAAAGAGTTTGAACACCCTCTCTGAATACCTGCAGCCACAATCACTAAATGCTTCCTAACTGGTGTTCAGAGATGTCCAGCTATGCCTTGGGCCAGTGGGAGGTTTCATGGCATTAATGCCACTTTATCCACTCCTTGCAAATACCGATTTAGCACTGGTTTGACTAGAAAAAAATGGTCATTCCTTAAGTGAGGCTAATAACTGTCCTGCAAACAAGTTGGTCTGGGGTTTGTTATCCATCACTGTTTCCATCCATACTCATTTTCTGGTTTAGGAGGAGATAAGTACTGCTGGCTAAGATCTGGGGTTACTTCTGAGAGTGCCACTGCCTGGGTAGGCTCAGGCATGTCACTTGCCTCACATCTCTGTCTCTTAAAGGATAGTCATGCAGAGTGAAACACTTGCAAAATGAAATTATTTTACTAATGTCTGTAGTGGATTTTGGAAGAGATCAGAAAAGGGCACTTTTTTGGCCATAGTTGTTACTACTGTTGAGCTCTAGGTGAAACCCTAGTAACTATTCTGAGGTAATAACTTGCACTGTTTTGTTTCCCTTTGCTGCATCTCAAAACATGCTCTCTGATGCTGTCCTCCTGTCAAAGCAGACTCCTAAGACAGTTTTAGTCTGTGTACCTCCAAAGTAAACCTCAGACAGGAATGGGACAGGTCCTGGCTGTATTCCATTGTTCCCATCACCCCATGGCTTCTCCTTCTCTCTAAACCCCACACTTTTACCTATGCCTTCCTTAATCCTCTCCTCCTTACTTCAGGCTCACGGATCTGCCCTTATCTCCTCTCTCAGACTCTCTCTGAACTCTCCTAGGTCTTAGCACCCAGCCAGTTCCTCATCACAGTGCCCCTGCGTGGCCTGAGCGGGTACAGGGAAAGGCAGGTGAGGCACTGGCGCTATTACACCGTGCACGGAGCCAAGCTCCTCTCCTCCGTCAGGGACCCCGAGGAGCTGCAGCAGTGGCTGGAGTTGGAGCAGTTCTCAAAAAGCCTTCAGCAGTGGCACGAGAAGGATGTGAACGTCGAAGGAGATCTGGTGCCAGCCAAAGTCCTCATCGTCTTCCGGGATCTGGTGGAGAAGGCAATTGTCTCCTGTAACCTCTCCAGTGAGTGCAGTGGGGTCTGGTGGAGAAGTCAGTGATCTCCTGTAACCTCTCCAGTAGGGTCTGGTGGAGAAGTCAGTGATCTCCTGTAACCTCTCCAGTGAGTGCAGTGGGGTCAGTTGTAAGGGGAACTGGATGTCCCATCACACACACATCTTCATATCACTTCACTCTTAGGAGTTTGAGCAAGGTGTCCATCACCATCACCCTCACAGTCCAACCAAGACACACCCTTGATTTTCAGAACATTCAGGAATTTGTTTTGGAAAAAAAATCTGGTTTTCTGATACAAAACCTGCAATGTATCTAGACTATCAAGGAAGATAGCATTGAAAAATTGGATACAGGGAAGGTACATCTGAGGTGAAAGTGCTTGAAGATGTGTATAGGGTAGATAATGCTCTGGGCAAACCTTAGCTGCTCACAGCTTTCCAGCATGGGGTGGTGGGAACTTAAAGGACTTCTGCTTAAGCAAAGTCTGTGGAACAAGTACTTTTTTTTTTTTCTTTCTTTTTTTTCTTTTTTTTTTTCTTTTTTTTTTTTTCCCCCAGTGCCCAGGCTACTGCAGCCCTATTCAGCCAGAACTGGACTGGGAAGTTTGCTTTCAGTAGTGGTGCTGATTGTTCTCAGAGCAATCCAAAATACCTGTTTATTTCCTGTGGCTATTTACACCAAAAGTGCTGGTTGCTGACATAACACAATCTGTGATGCATGCAACATACTTTGCTCTGGTATCTGTAGCAATATTCTCATCCTTAATTCTTAGCATCCTGGAGGCATGTTAAGGACTTCAGCTCTTGAACACTTGGCTTTTTGCAAGATAAATAGTCTATGTCCTTCTTTTCACATTAAGATACTGTGACATGAGCAAATCCAGACTGTGGTGTCTCTTCTTATAGCATGTTTCCAGGCTGACTTTACTCAGCAGCAGGGTCTTCTGTCTTCCAGAGAAATAGGAGCCATCTCCACTCATCTGATTGCATTCTGAATTCTAGTCTCAAGAGAGGAAAAAAATACTAAAGTCAAGCTCAGATACATCATTGCATCCTTCCAGAAATATTTGTTGCCATAGAAATGGAAAGGTTGATGGGAATGAAATTTCAAAGTTGAGGCTCACAGAAAAGTCCAGATGGAAGGGGCTTGCATATGATGGTTTACCTAGATGAAAGTCATTGTGTTGAAGTGAAAACCTGCCATTATATCTAGCAGCAGTACATTGTTGTTGAGCCAGGAGAGGTACTTCCAAGGGACCCAGGGAGTGGTGTTTGGGCTGATGATTCTGATGTCTTTTTTGTAAGGCCAGCTGGGAGAATGATTACATAGAGGCGATGAGCTAAGATGAAGTCAGGAAGAGTAATTACCATTCTTGTACATGTCTGTGTAGAATTAACTTCCTTCATCCTACAGTACAATTAAAGTTACAGAAAAACTTTCCTGATTTCATTGCTTCCTTAATTTTTAATTATTTGAGAAAAAAAAAAAAAAAAAAGACTTTTTGAGGTGTTTCACTTTCACTGATGGAAAAAATAGGTAACACAATTGTGATGGTTTTGGAAATGCTGTGAATGTATTTACAGGCTGACACAGCAGTTGCTCTAAAGCTTTTCAGCTGCTAGGGATCTCTGCTGAGGGCTTAGGGGTAGTACAGTTGCTGTTTTGGTTCCAGGCTTGGCTCAGCAGGGAAATAACATGCAGATCTTAGGGTTTTAAAGTTCTGGTTGGGATGGACTCCACTATTTGCAAGGTTATTCACCACTGCACTTCCTGGAGGCCGTGCTAAATGGCCATTTGGAGTGGGCAGATATTTCCTCTGTGATAGCAGATGATGTTCATTACTGTCCCTTCAAGTCTTCTGGGTGGGCTCCCTGTGGAATTGCTCCTTAGCCCAAGCCAGTCTTCTTTCCTCCTCAAACTTCTTTCCTCCAAACCACCATGGAACTCTAACCCTTTTTGACACTCAGCAGTGAGGTAAAAAATTAGCCCTTTTTATATAACTGCTCTGCACAACAGGGTGTGAATTTTGGCATTGTCTCCTGTGCAACTACATCTCTGGAAACAAAACTTACAGATACCCACGAAACATTCTGAATGACCGAAAGGATCTTTTCTTCTTTATGGTCTTCTCTTGCTGTTCCTTTACAGGTAAAGTGACAGTGCTGGAGAGCTTCAGCTCAGCTGTGAGGGTGGCTGTGGAGACATCAGAATGCCAGGTTGAGGTGGAGCTGGTCCCTGCTGTGGAGATTCCAACTTGCTGGCCTGAGAAAGCCCGTTGGCCTCGTTGCCTTAAACGTTGGCCTTCCCAGGAGAAAGTGCAGTGCATCAAGGTGAACAGCCATTAAGCACTATTAACTGTGCTGGAATTGACCTCCCAGCTGTCTGTCTGACAGTGGTTTCCCAAATGAAGGACTGCATGGGGATGGTCAGCCACAGCATGGTTGGAAGGTGCACTCCCTCAAGAAGTGGCATGACAAAGTATTCCATCAGATTTTACTGGGATTTTTTTTTTTCCCCCCTTGTTGTGGTCCTTGCTGTGCCCCCTCCCAGCTTCTTGTGCACCCCCAGCCTTTGCTGGCAGGGCAGTGTGAGAAGCTGAAAAGTCCTTGACTTAGTATAAACATTGCTTAGCAACAACTAAAACATCAGTGTGCTACCAACACTAGTCTCATCCTAAACCCAAAAGACAGCTCTGTGACCAGCTACTAGGAAGAAAATAAACTTAATTCCAGCTGAAACCAGGACATTCCATACAGTGGTGAAAAAATGAACTGTTTATTGCATGATTCCCTCACACACAGCTCTGCCTGCCTGTGTAGCAAATGCTGATGTGCATCACTCTTGCTGTTCTGCTCTGCCTTCTGCAAATGGGCTTCTGTCTTGAAGGCTTCCCTCCAACTCAGTCCCATCTTTCCATGCAAATCTCAAGGCTAGATTCTGGTGCTTCAGCTCAGTTCCTGTAGATGCCATTCCACATTGCAGTCCTGCTCACCTGTCATGCATAACCTACTATTCCATGGCAAAGAGCCTGCAGAGCTGTACCTCTGCTTCAGTAGCACTGCTGGACTGCACCTGGTGGTTCTAAAGCTGGACATCCTGGGAGAAACTGATATCAGCACACAAGGAACACAATCAAATTGCATGTTTATTCAGTGAGGAATTAGGATGGGAGCATGACTCGTGTTTTCTGCCTCTGCTAACCCTGTTTAGAATACATTCTGAGACATCATGTGTTTTTTGTAGCATCTCTGTGCATTGCTCAGAGAGGTTGGCCTCTGCTCTGGTGTCACACTCCCCCTTTTGTTCCCAGTCACTTGGTTTTGACCTTTTGGCCCGCTCCAATTACCACTGGCAGCTGTGCTTCTCCCGTGCTGAACACATCCTCATGGAAGGGCTTGATGAAGACGGTGGTTGTCGCATGAAGTGCTTCAGGGTCATGAGGCAGATGAAGGAAGATGTCTGGTGTGCTGGAAATAAGCCTGTCATCACAGCTTACCACCTTCAGGTAGGCAGCACCATGATATCAAGGTATGGTCTCAGTATCTGTTGCAGTGTAATCTCAAAATACCATGGGGTAAAATCACTGCAGCATCTATGTGACTCACTAAGGTGACAGTCAAACCTGCAGTACCATTTAATTGCTTTCCAGTGGCAAGTTCAGTGTATATATATGTTCCAAACTTCAACAAGAAACTAAAGCCTTTAGGAACATTATGATTGTAGAAACATAATAGTGTTGGAGCCCCTGCTCTGTTTTGTCTTCACATAGGTGTTTTAATATTGTCTTTAATTGCATGGTTACCTCCTGCTTCTTGACTCTCAGCCATCCATAACCAACTATATCTATCTGGAGGAAAACTGCATTTGTCTTTGTGGATCTGTATCAAACTAAATTCTCTTAGATGAGCATAATTTCATGAATGAAGTGCAAACTACACTTCTGGTCTTGTTTCACCTGGAGTGGGAAGGGAAGAAAGAGGTAAAGGGTTGATGGGATCCTACAAACACTTCAGGGTTCAAGATGGCTTCAAACAACCTTTGTGAAGAAGAGACAGAGGACTCTGCTATGGTTGTGTTCCCACATCTGACAGGTGCAGACAAGGATGGACCACAGGCAGCACCATTTATCAGACAGTAGAGCAATCCTATTTTCAGGGTCTCAGTCCTCCTGGAAGATTTTACAGTAGTTTACTGATCTTCTGCTGTTCAAAACCAGATGCAATGCCAAGATTTTTCCTAAAGGAAAGGTTGTGAACATCAATAGTATTATAGTCAAAGAACTAATCTAAATAGAGTCAAAAAAAGGGTTGTCAGGACTGATTATACCTTAGCAGAATGCAAAACTTCTCAGTAGAAAAACTGTTATATGTGGGAGAAAATGGAAACCCATTTAACAATGATCCTCTGGCTCAAGGAGAAGAGGTGCAGGAAGTGCTGTTTCAGGGACTCTTGATCAAGATAAAAAGCTCTTTTTGAAGTGCTTCAGTTCTTTATTGCAACTGTACTTCAGGCTTTTACTGCAAGAGGATTGATTTACCAAATAGAAAGGATGCTTCAACATTACTTATATTAAAAAAAAAAAAAAAAAAAAGAAAGAAATGGTCAGCTGAGAAAGCAGCAGCTAAGCAGAGGATTAGTGTTAGGGCTTTTTTTCCTATTATTAGTTTTCCACTGTCTAAGGAATCTGATTAAACAAGACTCCTCCTGAAAAAGGCCCTCTGTGACAGAGGAAATCCTTCTCCCAGACACTGGGAGCATTAGAGGACAGAGTGTGCTCACTATGCTTAACATCCATAGGAATGAAGTTCAAGATCAGGAAGGCTGAAAAGACCTAGGTACCTTTTTTCTGCCTCTGGCAGACAGCTGGCAGTCTGTGAGGGTTCAGTGAATGCTGGGCATAGATCACCTGTTTTGCAGCACCTTGACTCCAGAAACTTAATTGCAACTGCTGTCCACAGCTCTTGTGAAGTAGTTTTGGTGTCTGTCAAGGTTTAGAGGCTGGGCTGGTCAAGGATGAATGGTAAATGCTCTCTAGTAACCCCTCTCACTTCCCAAAGGGGAAAAGAAAGGGAATAAGGGAGAGGGACTTACGTATTAGAAAAATAGAACAGCTTTGATGAAATTAATAATAATAAATATACACAAACACATTATTTAATCCAACCCCCATGATATAAGTCACCATGCAAAATACCATTGAGCTTCACAGGACAGTAAGGAATTTAGAAAAGTTATTAAACCCAACATGGATGACTTTGTACTTTAAAAATTATTTCAGGTTGACCAAGGCTGTCAGTATGGCTTTTTTGGTACAGTAAGTACCTCAAAAAATTCTTCTGTCATAGGAAAGTCTGAAAAATGCAGCATAAATAATCACTGAATCACAGAATGGTAGGGGATGGAAGGGACACCTGTCCTTCAGATATTTATAAGTACTGATAAGATCCCTTCTTAGTGTTCTTCAGACCAAACAGCCCCATGGATTCAGGAATATATCTCTCTTTCCTCATAAGAGAGATACTCCAGTCCCTTCATCTTTGTAGCTCCCTGTTGGACTCTCTTCAGTATCTCCCTGTCTCTCTTGAACTGGGGAGCCCAGAGGTGGACACTGCACTCCAGATGTGGTCTCACTAGGGCAGAGCACAGGGAAACTCTCTCAGCCTCCTGGTCACACTCTTCTTAATGCACCCCAGGATATCATTTGCCTTCTTGGCCATGAGTACCCTGCTGGCTCATAGACTATAGAATCATAGAACAGTTTCAGTTGGAAGGGACCTTAAAGAGCCTGTAGTACCAACCCCCATGGGCAGGGACACCTTCCACTAGAGGTGTCCATAGGCTGCTGAAAGCCCCATCCAGCCTGACATTGAATATTATCAATGACGGAGCAGCCAGTACTTCTCTGGGCTATTATTCCAGTGTCTCACCAAAATAAATTCATTAAAAAATGAAACCTTTCATACATCTAATCTAAATCTACCCTCTTTCAGTTTTAAGCTGTTAGGTCTTGTCCTATCACTACATGCCTTTGTAAAGCATCTCCAGCTTTCTTCTAGGCCCCTTTTTAATACTGGAAGGTGGAGTTGTTCCTCCTCAGGTATAAGACTCTACACATGCTCCTATTGAACTTCATTTTAACTGTGGATTTCTCAAATATATAATGACATAAAACTGGAGGAATAGAACACAGCAATGCTGTAAATATCCCTTGTCAGAAAACACAGGCTGCACTTGACCAGAAAGCATACCCAGCACCTGCAGTAGTTGCATGGGATCTCAGTCTGTTTGGGATGCAGATCTGTGTTCATCTTCAGAACAGGTACTACTGAAGCTAACATAATTCTGTTCACCTGATTATTCTCTCCTTGGACCCACAACCTACTACAGTTGTGTAGTAGGCTATGTTCTACAGCCTGAAATGCCTGACGTTTCTAGAGGCACCTGCTGGAGGGTGGCAAATAGGCTAAGATTATTTCAGCAAGACCTTTTTCCTTGGGCTGCTGCTGCAGTCAATGGAGTGGGGCTCCTCTGGGGAGAGATCCTAACCAGGCATGTCCGAGTTGCTCTGCCTCATCCCCAGAGGAGACTTTAGTTGTGATCCCTCCGTGGCAGAAACGTTAACACGGGGAGATAGCAGCATGAGTAGCAGTGAGTTCCAAGGCTGCCAGCCATTTCCCAGCACTAAAATTGCCTTAGTAAGCTGTGTGAGCCCTCAACAGAACCTCTAACACCTCTTCTCTCCCATCTGCTGCTTGCAGACAGTGCTATTCTGGACGTGTGAAAAATACCCACGCACCAAGGATTGGCGCTGCTTCCCCGAAGCCTTCCTGAGGCTGGTGCAGAAGCTGCACAAGTGTGTGAGCCAGCACTTCCTCAAGCATTACTTTGTCAAGAACACCAATCTGCTCAAATATGCCAACACCAGTGACCTGGACCTGGTGGCCAGCAAGCTGACAGTCTTCTTGGAGAACCCTGTCTTCTGCCTGGACTAAGGCAGGAAAAGATCTCCTCGCTCCGACCCTGAGCTGATCCCCTGCCTCCTCTCCCCACCAGTGGTGGTGGTTCTTGTCCTTCCAGTAGGTGCTGCAGCTGGCTTTGGGAGACAGTTGGCACATGCAGTGTGAGAGAGAGGTGTCAAGCTGGCAGCAGTGGGTGGTGAAAACTGATGGGAGGTATTGCTTGATGCCCAGCTGATCTAATTTGCTTTCAGCAGTGACAGCCTGCCTGGAAGCTACAACCAGTGAAACCCAGCTTTCTGTGTCAGTCAGAGCAGGCAACTGCCTTGTTCTCTGTCTCTAGTCTTGTGGCACCTGGGCAGAAAGATGGCACAAAGTCATCCAGCTCTGCTGCCTACCACAGCTCTGCTGTGTAACCTAGCATGTGTATTGTTGCTGCCTCTCCCTTTCTCACAAGGACAGTGGGGTTAACTTGCTGCTCACCTCACAGGCCAGCTCTGCAGAAGAGCAGGGGAATGGTTCTGAAGTGTCCCAAAGATGGAAGCTTTCTCAGAGGCACTTTGATGCCTCCATCTCCAATTACATAGGATCTTGCTATAGTACAAAGGTAACCATGCAGCTAGCATTGACTAGGGAATCAAAAGGAGAGATTGCCACCTCCTCTTTTTTCTCTCCTCCACTTACATTTTGCTTCCAGTTGCTTCAAATATATTTGCTTCGTGTTTGTCATTTGTGTTAGTGCCATACAATCAGGGAGCTTTGCCAGAGCAGATTTCACTCCTGCCCCTGGCTCCATCCAGCAGGCTGGAGGAGAAGCAGGACTTTCCCTAGTCGTTAGCATGCTTGTATTTTTGGATAGTGTACAGAATAATCTTTTTCAAAGGCTGTTAGCTCCCAGTGCTTTTGATATTATGAATGTTTAAAAAGATAACCCGATTCAGTGTTTCAAAAGAACAGAGTTCTAGAACAAGTATAAAGAATGTTGGTTTTAACATTATTAAATCACTGAAATGAAACCGAAGTGGGCTTTTTGTTTTCTTCTACCTGTGCGAGAAAGTATCTCCTGTAAAGGAGGTGGCAGAGACATGATTCTCAGCCCATACTCCCAGCTGCTGCAGTGGGCTGCAATGGGACCATCTGTGGCAGAGCATCTCCCCCTTGTGTCAAATTGTGGTCTAACCGTGCATCTGCTTTCTAACCACAGCCCCTGCTTTCTGACTTGTGAGAGTATCCTCACAAGTCCATGCTGATGGGATCCATTCCAGAATACCTCAGGAGCCAGCAGATGTTACATAAGGACTCTACTTGATCATCTTTCAAAGGTCGAGGTTCCTGCTGATTGGAAGCTCACCAATGGTATTTGTCTACAAAAAGGGTTTGAAGGAAGAACCCAGGGAATGATACTCCTGATCTAACCTCAATTCCTGGAAAAATTATTGAGAAGATTATATTGGGTACTACTGAAAGGTATTTAAAGAGCAATATAATCATCAGGCACAGTCAGCATGGCTTCACAAAGGGAAAGTCCTGTCTAGCTGATTTGATACCCTTCAATGATAAAGTCACTTGCCCAGTGAATGAAGGGGAGGTGGTGAGTGTAGTTTGTTTTTTTCTTATTTTAGTAAGGCTTTTGATACTGTCCCTCACAGCATCCTTCTGCACAAGTTGTCCAGCTGTGGGATGAGCAGGTTCATGGTGTGCAGGAGAATCATTCAAAGCTGCACCACAGAAGGTTTAGATCAGACACTAGGAAACATTTCTTTACTGAGAAAACACTGTAACAGGCTTCTGAGATAATTGGTCAATGCTTCAAGCTCGTGTTTGAGAGGCATTTGGATCATGCCCTTAATGCCATGCTTTAACTTGGCCACTGCTGAAGTGGTCAGGCAGTTGGACTAGAAGATTGTTGTAGGTCCCCTTCCACTGAAATCCAGTCCATTCTATTCTCTTCCTGCTTCCTTATCCTTCCCTCAAGTAGAGGAGTAGGCTTTCTGTTACAGTTAAAACTCCAGCAGAGAAGATGTGGGTCAAGCAGGCTCCCAACTGTATCATTTGTCTTGACCTGGTCTCCTGCATCAGATGCTACTGTGTGCCCACCTGACCCTACCATGAAACTCGGAGCCTCCTTGCTCAGCACCTAGGCATAGCCTCCAAGTCACCTTTCCACATGGGTAACTTCATTGCATGGAACTGTTTTGAACAGGTAACTTCTTTTGCTAGTTCTCTAGGCTTGTTTCTAAATGGGGCACAGGTGGCAGGTTTGTGATGACACCCCCCTTTTGAAGTGTGGCTGTCCTGTTTCTGCTGAGCAGAGCTGTTCCAGTGAAGCCCAGAGATGCCAATCTGCCAAGCAGAGTCAGGCAGCTGTGACTATGAAGTAACATCTGTTTTGTCTTGGTTTTGTCTTGTGGTTGAAGGGCAAATGCAGTTTGAAAGGACAGTAAAAAAATATTCAGGACTCTTAATCCCAAATTTGATCTTTTACCTCTCTGGTGCATAATCCCTTTGGGATTTAATTGTGGTTATTGAAGAATTTCTTTTCCTTTTTAGCTGGGAAGAAAAGTGTTTCAGCAGTGATACCTTAGCTACAGGTGCCTATCAGAGCCCTTGGTTGCTGCAGGTCACATCACAAGGTGCTATGAAGCCAGATCAGGGACAAACACCGTGCTGCAGAGCTACAAGGCAGGAGGTGCTGCTGCTCTGCCAGGGCAGCAGCCTCTCACAGCCAGGAATGAAATCAGCAAAGCCAGTGAGTAAGCACAGAATGAGGAACCCCTGCTTTGAGCCAGTGCTGATCATTCTTTTGTTCCTCTCTTTTCTTGTAGCTACACAGGCAAATGCAGCAGCTAGTTTATGTTAGCAGAGAAAATATCATCAAGGCTATATAACTAAAGATCCACCCTGGAAGGTATGTTGCTACTGACCCACCCCCAGCTTTTTCTCAGAGCAGTAAGTCCTTACACAGCTGGCCACTAGCAAAGGGTGAGGGAAAGGTGTTGAAGGTGGTGTGAATATATTCACTGAAGTAGTCAGACACAAGAAATCATTCCTTCTCAGAGATGAGTTTGAGGTATAGTACATACTATCTTACATCATCTATTTGGATGATATCAGTTCTCTGATAAAAACAAAACAAAATCCTTCCCAAGTGTACTTGTTGCATTTTTTTTATCACAGTAAAATTTCTGCAAATAGCTTTTCACTTACACTTACACTTACCTAGCCTAATTGAAAATCATGTCCTTATCACAAGGCTTTCCTCCAAAAAAAATACCACATTGTGTTTTGGCTACAGAATAAGCTTACCTTTCATATATTTTTCTTTTTACAAAGTGGGCATCTTGACAGATCCAGACTTTACTGAAATACATTAAAATTTAATCAAAAGCTCCATCCTTATTCAGAGCATCTGGAAGGAATGTGGTGTTCATTCGTTCTCCCTCTCTTTTAATTGCTTTCATGAGTGTTTGCTGACTCCCAAAGGCACTATTAGGGAAAGGAAGAGAATTCTTGATTTTCCTAATTTCTTTATGGTTGGCCATGCTTTTTTCCTTTCTATCCTTAACTGGATTTATGCCTTTAAAATAAGAAGGCTTATTTCTTTAAAATAAGAAGATATCTCATGGTGGGTGCTAAGGGCCTTCTTACAGCTATGGGGTCATCTTAATCCTCACCACTGACACCATGGAGCAGAAACTTCTATTTGAAATGTGTGGCTCTCTACCATAAAAAACCTTAAGATATTCGTGGTGTTTTATTGCTTTTACACTGCCTGCTTTTAAGTCACTAGAGGGCAATGTCTCCCTCAGGCACACAGACCTCAGTTACTCTTAAAATCACCACCTCGCTGTTAGCAATGAATTGAGACAAATGAACTTGATTAATTTAATGCTAAGTTCTATCGCCAAAAAGGAGACAAAAGATAATATGGGAGAGCTTTCTAATAAATAGCAAGATTTGGGTAAAAAGTCTCCAAACTCTGGGAACCACTCCAAGAGCCAGAATATGGATGTATTGCTTTCTGCAGCAATAGATGGGCTTGCAGAAGTTGCCAGCAGGCTTGGTTTGCGGAAAGCAGTGACAAGCAAAGTGCAAGCAGGGTTCTGCACAGGAGGGAACTTGCAGGAACAGCCACCATCCTGCTCCATCAGGGTGTGTCCTGCCCTCTCTTCATGGACCCACTGAGAAGACAATGTGACTGTAACTCCTGAATGATCCTACCTTCCAGGCAGCTCTGCATCCCTCTTTTTCTCCTTCTATTTCCCCCCTCCAAGAGAGATTTTTCTCTAAATGGGTTTTCTAATGTCACCCATTTGGCTCTGGTAGGAATAGTAATTTCTGAGTGTATGCACCTCTCTTTTGTCATAGGACCCAGGTGTATACAGAGGCTGTCACAGACCACATACCCTCTGAGTGAAACTGGGACATGGACACTGACAAATTATAGTCTAGTTCTACCTTCACACTACATCTTTTTCTCCCTATCAATGCTTGGCTTTGTTGGGTTTGAGGATTACATCTATTTTATTTATTATTTTTATTTATATTTATATGAGGAGTTTCTGCACCTCATGAGGTGCTTGTAATGTCACACAATACCAGTGCTCAAAACAAGGTAAGACATCTGCTCAACCTACCAGGGCAACCTTGGCCATCACCACAGGACACGTGTGGTGTGTCATGCCCTTGACCTCTTTGGGGTTTGACTTCTCTGCCTGAAGAAAGACATGTAGTCTCAAAGAAAATTAGCAAATTTCTTTTAGCCTGTTCTGACCCAAGCTGTTACAGCACAAAGAAATGGAGAATGCTTTTCTCAGGACACAAGTATTTGTTAGTTGTCCTCCAAGTAACACCTTTGGTCTCAAAAAGAGGCCATGATCAGAGCCTGGCTTTGAAAGCATCTTCTGGACGTGTGATAAGGAATGCACAGATGCTACCAGAGACCAGGCCTGTGGAGAGTGCAGAATCTATTTTGCACAGGAAAGATTCTCTAATTTATCCTTACCATCCTCACAAATAGAAATTACAAGGAAATGCATCAAGGAAAGAATTAATCAGATTGAAAGGCTTTGTAGTAATTAGAAAAAAAGGATGGCATCTTCTCAGGCTCCCCTGAGTGGTGGTAATTACCAGCTGCACAGTTGTGGCTCATGCAACGTAAAAGTTCTCTGGATTAAAAAGCTAAATATCTTCTTGTTCCCTTTGTTAGAGAAACCACCCTTGGAATCAAGCAGCTACACAGGCCAGAAACTCAAACAAATACTAATTGAGCCTCCTGTAGGCTGGCAGGGCAGCATTTTACATGCAGGGTGGTCCAGAGCATGATCCTAAGCCATGGACCAGGTGTATCTGGCCCACTGCTTTTTGCTGTTGCCTTGAGGAGATGGGTACCATTTGTTATCCAGCAACTCAAGCAGCCAAACCCCTTCTGCTGCATCTCCAGACAGCCTTAGCTATGCTTCTGCACCACATCCCAGCAGCAAAGGCCAGGTCATAGCCCCTTCTGGTGCCAGTTCACACAGCTGGAGGACCTGAGGGGCAAGGTTGTATGCTGTGACTCAAGGGGACTAGGTACTGCTTCCCAGGGAAGGAATTTTATTAATCCAAGAGAGTTTATGAATGTCCAATCTAGTTTATTTTTTCCAAAAAAGAAAATCCAGCTCAGGGAAATTAAAAAAAAACAACATCAGGTGCTGAATTCCTGTGATCCTCCTTTAAAAAAGTAAGGAGAGAGGGTTGTAAGGAATCTCATCAGTCACTGAATCCATCCACTGCTCTTTCAGGTCCTTTAAGTTTAGTTAAGATACTCTGCACCTGGCTCTTCAGACAGGCAGACTGTTTTGACCCCACATAGATCATAAGGATATTTCTTTGAACTTTCAGCCTAAATGTGTTCACAAGCAGTGTTGTCTTTGTCCCAGGCTGCTGTTCTCCCTCCACAGGGTTTGCTGTCCATGCAACCATCACAAGGGTAATCATAAGCTCCCTTGGCTTTAGCTGACCATGACTAGATATGCCAAACTCTTTGGTCTCTTCTTCTTTGATAAAACCTCAGTTCCAGTCCTGCTTTGCATCTTTTCCAAGTGAAATTCATCTCAGCATGGTTTCCATGTTTCAGATGGGGTCTCATCAGTGCCTCCTGTAATGGTACATCACATAGCCAGTACTAATCCATGCAGCACACTCCCCTGTGCTGAAGAGGAAAGAGCACTCAAGGGCCAAGTTCACTTAAAAAATAACTGCAGTTTCAAAGGAGGAATGACTATTGTCAATGATTTCCTTTGCCAAACCAGGTTAGGCTGGTTGAGAAACTTGCCATGGTCTGGTTGTCTTGGAAGTGAACTGACTTCCTAAGGCTGGGAGCCAACAGATTCATCATCTCAGTGAGACCCAAGCTCAGGTCAGAACCAGTGAGTTTATTCCAGCCTGTTCCACTCTGCCCTCCCCAATCAACAGCTGGCTCTGGGCTGTGTTTCTCCCTCCCTCCTTCCCCTCAAGTCACTGGTAGATCCCTCCTTGTAACACAAATCCAGCTTTTTACTGCTCAGCTGAAGAGTTTGGCTGTTTTTTAGCCATGTCATTAAAATACCATAGGCTGGAGAAGCAACAGATCTGTGTCAAGAGTTAATAGCAGCAAAAAGGATTAAATGAACAATAGGTCCTGAGTGTAATTTATGAATGCCATTAGCTGCTGAGAGGGAATTATGTGATGGCTGCAGTTCTGAAGGGGAAGGGTGGGTATTATCTAGGCAGGAAAAAAAGAAAGTGTCTGATTTCATCTGGATTAACAAACAACAGTATTGATTTGCCATGTGATGTGTCTCAGACAGATATGTTTAGATCAAGTGCAGTAACATCTGAACAAAGACAAGCTGCATTTTCTCTGTCTTGCATTCAGACCCCCACGGCCAGTAGAGGTGGTGTTTGTATCACAGGGCTGCTGGTCGTGCAGCAGTGATTTAACAGTCTTCCACTCTGCCTCCTGCAGAAAGGCAGGGTTTTTTTCTCTTCTGGAAGCAGCAGGACATGAGTTGCAGGAGCATTTCCTCACAGCCTGCACAGAGCATCCCGGGGACGGGACAGAGAGGGCAGTGCTTTTGTTTGCAGCATCTCCTTCACCTTGTAGTTGATAG
The DNA here is from genome assembly GCA_024611195.1 of Ceyx melanurus. Classification (NCBI taxonomy): domain Eukaryota; kingdom Metazoa; phylum Chordata; class Aves; order Coraciiformes; family Alcedinidae; genus Ceyx; species Ceyx melanurus. Next base: position 59,589 of record JANHGL010016568.1, read on the forward strand.
CTCATTAAACTGCTTAGCTTGGCAGCTGGGGCCATTTGTTACAGTGTGATATGAAGGATAGTAATCAGATTAAATCTCGGGATCATATTGTGGAGGGAGAGATTAGACTGGAGAATAAAGAGAAAGTTTAATTTTGTGTGACAGTGCTGAGTTGCCTCTAGTTCAGGTGGCAGGGAAGGTAGGAAGTGATTGTGGAGGCTCAAGCTGTGGAGGGTTTGTTTTGCTGGCTGCTTGCTCAGTTTTGAGCAGAAGGGTTTTAGCACCCACTTGGAAATACGGGGTAGCTCTGCAGCCACCAGCACCTCCCAGTAGGGTGGGGTCACTCTGCTTTGCTTCCCACATGTGGGCTTGAATCGAGGGCTCATATGGGGAAGGAAAGCCCAGGGGGTGTAAATTATGCCAGCAGCTGAAGTGCAGTACTTCTGTAAGGGGATGCCCTTGGCACTACTCACTTAATTCTCATTATCTCTGTGCTGGAGGCCCAGGGCCATGAGCTGAACTGCTGTTGCCCAGCTCCTCCCCACTCTAGTGCATTTAGCACAGTGTCCTATGAGTCCTTCAGCAGTCTGGAGACAGGAGACACTCTCTAAAAATCATCAGGAGCCCCACAGTGTGAATAAAGCAGCTAGGAGGTCTTCTGCAGTCACCTCTGAACAGATTTGGCTAGTGTTAAAAGCATCAATAACAGCAAAATTGGCAGGTTGGGAAAGCAGCATGCAGATGAATTTCTGGCATCTCTGCCACCAATGAGAAATGTCATCGTGGGTCAAACTAGCCTTGATCACTGTCCTGAGCCCATTTAACAGGCAGATCTCCTGGGGAGATCCCAGATGCCATCAAGTTCAGAAACAAAGACAGACCTCTGCAGCTCTCTATGGGCACTGGGATGGGCAGAAGGTATCCCAAACCCCAATAAAAGGATCTTCTAAAAACATGATGGTTGCCACAGTGCATCTCAGAAATCTCTGTCCTGTTTATTTTCCTGCAGGCAGGGGACAGTTAGAGCCAATTGTGGTGCAAAATCTGTAGAGGGAACTGCTTTGGCTCAGGGAAACTCCAGGTTCAGAGGACATGTGTGCACTCACCTAATCACATGCACATCCCATTATCACCAGTGAAAACAGTGGGGACATATAAATATACCCACTTTGAAATGGGGGCTAGGTTGAGTCCTGTTCCAAATGAAATAAACAGTGGTCCAAAAAAAAGAGATGAAAATGGGTATATCAGTTTTTTACAGCTGTAGCTAAGAAAACTGCAAGCTCTGTTCCCACACTCCCTCTGTTACTTGTCCTGAACATATACTTAATGAATAATACATTCTCTCATCAGCTTGATCTTTTGTTCAGATATTGTACCCTCTTTCTTCTCCTTTGTCTGCTCTCTATTCCCTAGAGACTAAGTACTTCAGGGCAGGAGCCTGGCATAGAAAGATCTTCAGTTTCATTGTGCTTCCTGAAACTTAACACAATGCAAACCCCTGGTGAAACCTCAGAGTCACGAAGGAGATCCTGATCTAAATGGCTGGAAAGCTGCCACAGCTTTTCCAGACACCCAAGACAACTTCTGGGGTGATGAGGAGGCACTTGGAGGGGCAGCAGATGGGCGAGAAACTCGTAGCCTGCTCCTTGTGAGTGCTGCAGCCATGCAGCTGGTTAATGCCATCCCCTGGTTTGGGATGATGAAGTGGCAGGATGCAGGGGATGGCAGTGCCAGATGCTCAGGATTTGGCTTCAGGGAACTCACATCCAACATTAACAACAACCAAAAACAAATGGTAACAGGCTGTCTTCCCCTGCTGGTGGCTGACAGAAACAGAAAGGGCACTCTCACAACGGGGAAACATAAATCTAGCTGTGACACTCTTGAACCTTGCAGCAGGATGGGGAAATGCTCCCTGCTCTCCTCCGGGCCAGCCACAGTCCTGGGCTGCCCCCAGCACCTCTGCACAGCATGGTGGTTTTCAGTAAGCTCGTGGCCCCAGCAGCAGGGAAAGCTGCTCCAGCAGCACAGCCCTTTCAGCAGCACTTGGAGGCTTTTCTTCTCAACCCAAAGAAATGGTTGGAGCTGAGCAGGGGCAAAAAATCCCCTGGGTGTAGCAGGGGTCTGAGCCAGTGCTGCATGGGGTGAAAGAAGCAATGTACTCTCAGGAACTGCTCCCTCTGTAGCATCACAGGGTCCCCAAAGCACCCCTGCTAATGAAAGAGGCTGCTTGCAGCAAAGGCATCCCAGGGCTTGCTGAAGGTTTAATAAGTGATGATGATCAAAACAGTATGAATATGATATACATTCTATAATGTGCACACCAATCTAGCCAGATCTAAGCTGTATTCTCCTCCTCTGTCACTCTCTATAGGTACATGGGCAGCATGTATTTGGGACAGAGCCCAAGTTCACTGCTTGCTCACCCAGCTTGAACTGAAGGCAGCTGCCCCTGCAAGCACAGTGCAAAGTGCACTGCTGAGAGGAGGAGACTGACCCCATCGACTCTTGTCCTCCCTCTGTCCTGGCGACTTTGTCTTTCAACGTGGCCCATGCCCAGGTGCTGGCCTTGTATTAAAGGCTCTTAAAGGCAGGGATCCTGCTAAAGCCCCCATGCAGAGAGGCCCTGGTCTTTAATATGCACCTTGGAGCTGCTGCAACACAAGAACTGCTCTGAAAATGGCTTCAGTGAGGTTCTCCCAGGAGCTAAGAGAGTAACCTGAGGCACAGCAGTGAGACATCAGAGCTGATAAAATCAAACTCCATGACATGCACAGACTTGGAGCCTATGAAAATGGAATAGCAACATCTAAAAACATGGAGATCAAGCTTCCAGCAAATTGAAGTACTTCAAGAGCTATTAAAAAGACTCCAGAACAAGAGAAAAAAAACCTGAGGTGAACCCTGCTCTGCCTGCTGCATGTGCAACAGCCACGTGCTGAGCTGGACCAACAGAGGCTGGGATGTGACAGGGGTCAGGATGTGAGGACAGTTGGGATGTGGAAGTGGCAGCAATCTCATCAGGCAGCCTGGGCAAAGCCAGCAGTGTGTTCTCAGGATGAAGAAGCTGTAGCAACTGGCTGCTTTCATTTGCTAGGATTTAACAAGAGCAGAGGTATGGTGTTTTTTTTCCAGACTGAGACAACCCTGTCTGTGTCAGAGTATATAACATTCCTCTTTGACTTAGGAAACCACAGCAAGGGCCAGTCTTGCTGTTCTCAAATTGAACCTCTTTGAACCTTCAGCCTACAGTCAAAACAAGAAAACAGAAAACAATACTTAAGCCAATAGTCACTGTTTACATCCAAAATATATGTCATTTATGAAAAGCATGCTATTGTCCAAGCTCACTGAGCTCTGCATAACACACAAATAGTGAACAGGAGGGCACTGGGTCTTGGGGTATTCTTTAGAACAGAAAACATCTCAGAAAACAGAGATTTTGCCAATACTCAGTAGTAAAAATGCAGCCTAAATCAATCTGGGAGAGCCCTAATAGACATTTTTGGCTTACCCTGTGTCCAGGGTACTGCAGGCACAGCTCTTTGAGGGGTGGTCAGGTACCCACAGACTTGCTGTGCTAAGCCTACACTGAAATTCCACATAAAACTCTGTTATGAACAAGGACATCCCTTTCTCAGTTTGCAAGAGAGACTGATATGGGCTGTGACCAATAATAAAGGAAAACTATAATATGTGCCAAATTCTAGGGCATAATAGACAGAAACACTAATATCAGCCCTGCAAGAGTCTTGTAATGCTACCAGCTGAGCAGTGGGTTGCTCTCAGGAGTCTCATTGCAAACACTTGTGATGGAAAACACAGGATAGTGTGATGATGATGACCATTAAAATCACCTGGACTCCTTCTTTTCTTCTTTCCCTTTCCCCTAAATCTCTCCTTTCCCTTTAATCTCTCTAACATGGGCAGAAGGTGAACATACCGAGAGTCCACAAGGTAAGACTCAAGCTGGATTTTGTAGAACTTTTAAGGTAGGAGAGATATATTTTCTCTTTCCAAGCATGGCTATTTGGCACAGGTCCTATTGTGCATCATTTTAGGAGGGGGTGTAGCAGAGGGTAGGAGTCAAACCTTACCCAGCTCTACTAGCCCTCATGCCTGACTCAGTGTGTGCTGAGGTGAGGAAGTCACCTGTGACTGTACAGCTGCTCCTGGATGCAGAAAAGCTGCTGCTGTTGGTGATGCCATTGGTTTTCTCTCTGCTGTTATTTGGTGTTGTTAATAGTGTGGTTTCCTTTCTGTTAATTTGTTTAAATCCTTCTTGGTGATTACAGAGCCATCTCTTGTCAAATTGCTCTCTCTGCAGCATGTCTTGTGCTTTGGGTGGAAATGGCTTTTTATTAGTTTCAATAGTTTCTGGCTGTAGCTGCAAGAGGGGAGCAGGATCTGTACTGCTGCCCTGACTTCTGTTTAAAAGGTGATGCTGTAATGGAGCAGGAGTTCCCAGAAATAGGTTATTTCTCAGATTGACCACAAACAGCAGTATTTGCTGTAATTCTCCAGCCTGGCAAGGAAATTATCCAAGTATCTGGATTGCTGTTGCTATTTGCCCATAAAACAGTGGCAGGGTGTGTGTGGATACTATAGCACTTACCCATGGCCATGCTCTATCTTTGCTCTATACCCCTGCTCTCCTTCTTGTCTGCCCTTGAGCTAGTAGGGTCTGATGCATGCAAACTGAGGAGGGGGCAGGTAGGTGACCCTGTGGTGAGGTGTAGCTCAGTGTCTTGACTCCTTGCAGCACGTGTGCTTGGAGTGACTTCCAGGTTTGCACTCTAGTTCACTCCTCCCTCTCTTGCCTGAAATCCTGGCAGTGTCATGTGGGAGACCAGTGAAATACAAGCAAAATTGTTGGGAGGTGATACAGCCTGTGCCAGAGAAGCCACCTTTGTACAGAATCACAGACTGTCAGGGGTTGGAAGGGACCTAGAAGATCATCTAGTCCAACCCCCCTGCCTGAGCAGG